>NCTC01003551.1:0-268669 GCA_002319775.1 Fagopyrum tataricum
GCTGCAGGCGGCGGGCGCGGGGCGGCAGTGTGCAGGCGCGGGCGCGCCAGGACGCACCGGCCGGGCGCGGCACCTCACAGCGCGGCCGCCCGGCAGGGGCAGATCTCGGCCAAGACTAATCTCGGCCAAGTCGTCCGGTCTCGGCCCGAAAGACTACGGCTCTTACAGGCGGGTCCTTGAATGCTCTTGAAACGTCTGAGAATCCGCAGGGGCGGCCCAAAGTTACCGCGGGGGCGGTGAAACTGGATCTTCGGCTTCACAAGGCCGCTGGCATGGCCCGCAGGCAAGGGCGCTGGGGCGCCGTCTTCGTTTTCGTCAGGCGGGTCACCGCAGGGGCGGACAGGGTTGGCCGCGGGGCGGTGACATGTCTCTTCATGGCCGCGGGCGAAGACGCGGCTGCGGCTCTTGGTGGTGGTCTTCATGGTTGACACCGCAGGGGGCGACTGGAGAGTCCGCGGGGCGGTGACAGGCTTGTCTTGGCCGCGGGCGTTGACGCAGGCAGCGGCACTCATCTGTATTGTCACCGCGGGGGCGGACAGAGGATGCCGCGGGGGCGGTGTGCACCAGAATCTGAACTTCGATGATTCTTCAACTCCTAAGTATTGCTAATACCTTCTTTTGCTTCAATTTGAATCTTTTATCTGGATCACAGTATTAGCAATATAAACTGACTCAAAAACAAAAACGACTCTAAAAGCTACCTAAAATGATAGTGATTCCATCACCTATCAAATACCCCCTTTGAACTTTTTCAATAAAACGCAAAGTTTTAAACAATTGATTTTTTTTGATCGAACACACTCTATAAACCATAAAACGTGTAGAAAAAAGGTTCACGCCCTTTGGACCAAAGGATACCACGCTTTTGAGGTTTATCGATTTTCCAAGAATTTCGTTGTACTACCCCCTTTGAACTTTTTCAATAAAACGCAAAGTTTTAAACAATTGATTTTTTTGATCGGACACACTCTATAAACCATAAAACGTGTACAAAAAAAAGTTTCACGCTCTTTGGACCAAAGGATACGAGGTTTTTGATCTTTATCGATTTTCCAAGAATTTCGTGTACTACCCCTTTGAACTTTTTCAATAAAACGCAAAGTTTTAAACTATTGCTTTTTTTTATCGGACACACTCTATAAACCATAAAACGTGTACTAAAAAAGTTTCACGCTCTTTGGACCAATGGATATGACGTTTTTGAGGTTTATCGATTTTTTCAATAAAACGCAAAGTTTTAAACTATTTTTTGATCGACAAACTCTATAAACCGTAAAACGTGTACAAAAAAAGTTCACGCTCTTTGGACCAAAGGATACGACGTTTTTGAGGTTTCTCGATTTTAACAAGAATTGCGTGTACTACCCCTTTGAACTTTTTCAATAAAACGTAAAAGAAACGTGTAGAAAATAAGTTTCACCCTTTGGACCAATAGATACGAGGTTTTTGATCTTCATCGATTTTATGGAAAATTTCGTGTACTACCTACCCCTTTGAACTTTTTCAATAAAACGCAAAGTTTTAAACTATTGATTTTTTTGATCGGACACACTCTATAAACCATAAAACGTGTACAAAAAAAGTTTCACGCTCTTTGGACCAAGGATACGACGTTTTTGAGGTTTATCGATTTTCCGAGAATTTCGTGTACTACCCTTTGAACTTTTTCAATAAAACGCAAAGTTTTAAACTATTGATTTTTTTGATCGGACACACTCTATAAACCATAAAACGTGTAGAAAAAAGTTTCACGCCCTTTGGACCAAAGATACCACGTTTTGAGGTTTATCGATTTTCCAAGAATTTCGTGTACTACCCCTTTGAACTTTTTCAATAAAACGCAAAGTTTTAAACTATTGCTTTTTTTGATCGGACACACTCTATAAACCATAAAACGTGTACTAAAAAAGTTTCACGCTCTTTGGACCAAGGATATGACGTTTTTGAGGTTTATCGATTTTTTAAGAATTTCGTGTACTACTACCCCCTTTGAACTTTTTCAATAAAACGCAAAGTTTTAAACTATTGATTTTTTTTATCGGACACACTCTATAAACCATAAAACGTGTACAAAAAAGTTTCACGCTCTTTGGACCAAAGGATACGAGTTTTTGATTTTATCGATTTTCCAAGAATTTCGTGTACTACCCCTTTGAACTTTTTCAATAAAACGCAAAGTTTTAAACTATTTTTTTTTTGATCGGACACACTCTATAAACCATAAAACGTGTACAAAAAAATTTTCACGCTCTTTGGACCAATGGATACGACGTTTTTGAGGTTTATCGATTTTCAAGAATTTCGTGTACTACCCCCTTTGAACTTTTTCAATAAAACGCAAAGTTTTAACTATTGATTTTTTGATCGGACACACTCTATAAAACGTGTACTAAAAAAGTTTCACGCTCTTTGGACCAAGGATACGACGTTTTTGAGGTTTATCGATTTTTTAAGAAATTTCGTGTACTACCCCCTTTGAACTTTTTCAATAAAACGCAAAGTTTTAAACTATTGATTTTTTTGATCGGACACACTCTATAAACATAAAACGTGTACAAAAAAGTTTCACGCTCTTTGGACAAAGGATACGACGTTTTTGAGGTTTATCGATTTTCCAAGAATTTCGTGTACTACCCCTTTGAACTTTTTAATAAAACGCAAAGTTTTAAACAATTGATTTTTTGATCGGACACACTCTATAAACCATAAAACGTGTAAAAAAAGTTTCACGCTCTTTGGACCAAAGGATACGACGTTTTTGAGGTTTATCGATTTTCCAAGAATTTCGTGTACTACCCCTTTGAACTTTTTCAATAAAACGCAAAGTTTTAAACTATTGATTTTTTTGATCGGACACACTCTATAAACCATAAAACGTGTACAAAAAAAGTTTCACGCTCTTTGGACCAAAGGATACGACGTTTTTGATCTTTATCGATTTTCCAAGAATTTCGTGTACTACCCCCTTTGAACTTTTTCAATAAAACGCGTTTTAAACTATTGATTTTTTTGATCGGACACACTCTATAAACCATAAAACGTGTACAAAAAAGTTTCACGCTCTTTGGACCAAGGATACGACGTTTTTGAGGTTTATCGATTTTCAAGAATTTCGTGTACTACCCTTTGAACTTTTTCAATAAAACGCAAAGTTTTAAACTATTGATTTTTTTGATCGGACACACTCTATAAACCATAAAACGTGTACAAAAAAAGTTTCACGCTCTTTGGACCAAAGGATACGACGTTTTGAGGTTTATCGATTTTCCAAGAATTTCGTGTACTACCCCTTTGAACTTTTTCAATAAAACGCAAAGTTTTAAACTATTGATTTTTTTGATCGGACACACTCTATAAACCATAAAACGTGTACAAAAAAAAGTTTCACGCTCTTTGGACCAAAGGATACGACGTTTTGATTTATCGATTTTCCAAGAATTTCGTGTACTACCCCTTTGAACTTTTTCAATAAAACGCAAAGTTTTAAACTATTGATTTTTTTGATCGGACACACTCTATAAACCATAAAACGTGTACTAAAACGTTTTTCACGCTCTTTGGACCAAGGATACGACGTTTTTGAGGTTTATCGATTTTCAAGAATTTCGTGTACTACCCCTTTGAACTTTTTCAATAAAACGCAAAGTTTTAAACTATTGATTTTTTGATCGGACACACTCTATAAACCATAAAACGTGTACAAAAAAGTTTCACGCTTTGGACCAAAGGATACGACGTTTTTGAGGTTTATCGATTTTCCAAGAATTTCGTGTACTACCCCTTTGAACTTTTTCAATAAAACGCAAAGTTTTAAACTATTTTTTTTTGATCGGACACACTCTATAAACCATAAAACGTGTACAAAAAAAGTTTCACGCTCTTTGGACCAAGGATACGACGTTTTTGAGGTTTATCGATTTTGTGTACTACCCCTTTGAACTTTTTCAATAAAACGCAAAGTTGTTTTTGATCGACACACTCTATGTTTCACGCCCTTTGGACCAAAGGATACGACGTTTTTGAGGTTTATCGATTTTCCAAGAATTTCGTGTACTACCCTTTGAACTTTTTCAATAAAACGCAAAGTTTTAAACTATTGATTTTTTTGATCGGACACACTCTATAAACCATAAAACGTGTACAAAAAAGTTTCACGCTCTTTGGACCAAGGATACGACGTTTTTGAGGTTTATCGATTTTCCAAGAATTTCGTGTACTACCCCCTTTGAACTTTTTCAATAAAACGCAAAGTTTTAAACTATTGATTTTTTGATCGGACACACTCTATAAACCATAAAACGTGTACAAAAAAAGTTTCACGCTCTTTGGACCAAAGGATACGACGTTTTTGAGGTTTATCGATTTTCCAAGAATTTCGTGTACTACCCCCTTTGAACTTTTTCAATAAAACGCAAAGTTTTAAACTATTGATTTTTTGATCGGACACACTCTATAAACCATAAAACGTGTACAAAAAAAAGTTTCACGCTCTTTACCAAAGGATACGACGTTTTTGAGGTTTATCGATTTTCCAAGAATTTCGTGTACTACTTTGAACTTTTTCAATAAAACGCAAAGTTTTAAACTATTGATTTTTTGATCGGACACACTCTATAAACCATAAAACGTGTACAAAAAAGTTTCACGCTCTTTGGACCAAGGATACGACGTTTTTGAGGTTTATCGATTTTCCAAGAATTTCGTGTACTACCCCTTTGAACTTTTTCAATAAAACGCAAAGTTTTAAACTATTGATTTTTTTGATCGGACACACTCTATAAACCATAAAACGTGTACAAAAAAAGTTTCACGCCTTTGGACCAAAGGATACGACGTTTTTGAGGTTTATCGATTTTCCAAGAATTTCGTGTACTACCCCCTTTGAACTTTTTCAATAAAACGCAAAGTTTTAAACTATTGATTTTTTTGATCGGACACACTCTATAAACCATAAAACGTGTACAAAAAAAGTTTCACGCTCTTTGGACCAAAGGATACGACGTTTTTGAGGTTTATCGATTTTCCAAGAATTTCGTGTACTACCCCCTTTGAACTTTTTCAATAAAACGCAAAGTTTTAAACTATTGATTTTTTTGATCGGACACACTCTATAAACCATAAAAACGTGTACAAAAAAGTTTTCACGCTCTTTAGACCAAAGGATACGACGGTTTTTGAGGTTTATCCGATTTTCCAAGAATTTCGTGTACTACCCCCTTTGAACTTTTTCAATAAACGCAAAGTTTTAAACTATTGCGTTTTTTTGATCGGACACACTCTATAAACCATAAAACGTGTATAAAAAAGTTTCACGGCTCTTTGGACCAAAGGATATCGACGTTTTTGAGGTTTACTCGATTTTTCCATAGGAATTTCGTGTACTAACCCCAAAATTTTGAACTTTTTCAATAAAACGCAAAGTTTTAAACTATTGCATTTTTTGATCGGACACACTCTATAAACCATAAAACGTGTACTAAAAAAGTTTCACGCTCTTTGGACCAAATGGATATGACGTTTTTGAAGGTTTATCGATTTTCCAAGAATTTCGTGTACTACCCCCCTTTGAACTTTTTCAATAAAACGCAAAGTTTTAAACTATTGCATTTTTTTGATCGGACACACTCTATAAACCATAAAAACGTGTACTAAAAAAGTTTCACGCTCTTTGACCAAAGGATACGACGTTTTTGAGGTTTATCGATTTTCCTAAGAATTTCGTGTACTAACCAAAAGTCTTTTGAACTTTTTCAATAAAACGCAAAGTTTTAACACTATTGAATTTTTTGATCAGGACACACTCTATAAACCATAAAACGTGTACTAAAAAAAGTTTCACGCTCTTTGGACCAAAGGATACGACGTTTTGAGGTTTATCGATTTTCCAAGAATTTCGTGTACTAACCCCTTTGAACTTTTTCAATAAAACGCAAAGTTTTAAACTATTGATTTTTTGATCGGACACACTCTATAAACCATAAAACGTGTACTAAAAAAAGTTTCACGCTCTTTGGACCAAAGGATACGAGGTTTTTGAGGTCTTCATCGATTTTCCAAGAATTTCGTGTACTACCCCCTTTGAACTTTTTCAATAAAACGCAAAGTTTTAAACTATTGATTTTTTTGATCGGACACAACTCTATAAACCATAAAACGTGTACAAAAAAGTTTCACGCTCTTTGGACCAAAGGATACGACGTTTTTGAGGTTTCATCGATTTTCCTAAGAATTTGCGTGTACTACCCCTTTGAACTTTTTCAATAAAACGCAAAGTTTTAAACTATTGATTTTTTTGATCGGACACACTCTATAAACCATAAAACGTGTATAAAAAAAGTTTCACGCTCTTTGGACCAACAGGATACGACGCTTTTGAGGTTTATCGATTTTTTCCGAAGAATTTCGTGTAACTACCCCTTTGAACTTTTTCAATAAAACGCAAAGTTTTAAACTATTGATTTTTTTGATCGGACACACTCTATAAACCATAAAACGTGTACTAAAAAAGTTTCACGCCTCTTTGGACCAAGGATACGGACGCTTTTTGAGGTTTATCGATTTTCCAAGAATTTCGTGTACTACCCCTTTGAACTTTTTCAATAAAACGCAAAAGTTTTAAACTATTGATTTTTTTTGATCAGACACACTCTATAAACCATAAAACGTGTACTAAAAAAGTTTCACGCCCTTTGGACCAAAGGATACGACGTTTTTGAGGTTTATCGATTTTTCAAGAATTTCGTGTACTACCCCTTTGAACTTTTTCAATAAAACGCAAAGTTTTAAACTATTGCTTTTTTTGATCGGACACACTCTATAAACCATAAAACGTGTACTAAAAAGTTTCACGCTCTTTGGACCAATGGATATGACGTTTTTGATGGTTTATCGATTTTTTAAGAATTTCGTGTACTACCCCCTTTGAACTTTTTCAATAAAACGCAAAGTTTTAAACTATTGATTATTTTGATCGGACACACTCTATAACCATAAAACGTGTACAAAAAAAGTTTCACGCTCTTTGGACCAAAGGATATACGACGTTTTTGAGGTTTATCGATTTTCCAAGAATTTCGTGTACTACCCCGTTTGAACTTTTTCAATAAAACGCAAAGTTTTAACTATTGCGATTTTTGATCGGACACACTCTATAAACCATAAAACGTGTACTAAAAAAAGTTTCACGCTCTTTGGACCAAAGGATACGACGTTTTTGAGGTTTATCGATTTTCCTAAGAATTTCGTGTACTACCCCCTTTGAACTTTTTCAATAAAACCCAAAGTTTTTAACCTATTGAAATTTTTTGATCGGACACACTCTATAAACCATAAAACGTGTACTAAAAAAGTTTCACGCTCTTTGACCGAAGGATACGACGTTTTTGAGGTTTATCGATTTTCCAAGAATTTCGTGTACTACCCCCTTTGAACTTTTTCAATAAAACGCAAAGTTTTAACCTATCGAAAATTTTGATCGGACACACTCTATGAAACCATAAAAAAACAGTAGTACTAAATAAAGTTTTCACGCCCTTTGGACCAAAGGATACGACGCGTTTTGAGGTTTATCGATTTTCCAAGAATTTCGTGTACTACCACCCTTTGAACTTTTTCAATAAAACGCCAAAGTTTTAAACAATTGATTTTTTTGATCGGACACACTCTATAAACCATAAAACGTGTACAAAAAAAGTTTCACGCTCTTTGGACCAAAGGATACGAGGTTTTTTGATCGTTTACTCGGATTTTCCAAGAATTTCGATGTACTACCACCCCTTTGGAACTTTTTCAATAAAACGCAAAGTTTTAAACTATTGCGTTTTTTGATCAGACACTCTATAAACCATAAAACGTGTACAAAAAAAGTTTCACGCTCTTTGGACCAAAGGATACGACGTTTTTGAGGTTTATCGATTTTCCAAGAATTTGCGTGTACTACCCCCCTTTGAACTTTTTTCAATAAAACGCAAAGTTTTAAACTATTGGATTTTTTTGATCAGACACAATCTATAAACCATAAAACGTGTACAAAAAAAGTTTCACGCTCTTTGGACCAAAGGTATACGACGCTTTTTGAGGTTTATCGATTTTCCAGAGAATTTCGTGTACTACCCCTTTGAACTTTTTCAATAAAACGCAAAGTTTTAAACTATTGATTTTTTTGATCGGACACAATCTATAAACCATAAAACGTGTACAAAAAAAGTTTCACGCTCTTTGGACCAAGGATACGACGCTTTTGAGGTTTATCGATTTTCTAGAATTTGTGTACTACCCTTTGAATTTTTCAATAAAACGAAAGATTTAAACTATTGATTTTTTGATCAGACACACTCTATGAACAAAAACGGTAGAAAATAAGTTTCACGCCCTTTGGACCAAAGGATACCACGCTTTTGAGGTTTATTGATTTTCCAAGAATTTTGTGTACTACCCCTTTGAACTTTTTCAATAAAACACAAAGTTTTAAACTATTGCTTTTTTTTTGATTTGACACACTCTATAAACCATAAAACGTGTACTAAAAAAGTTTCACGCTCTTTGGACCAATGAATATGACGTTTTTGAGGTTTATCGATTTTTTAAGAATCTCGTGTACTACTCCCCCCTTTGAACTTTTTCAATAAAACGCAAAGTTTTAAACTATTGATTATTTTGATCGGACAAACTCTATAAACCATAAAACGTGTACAAAAAATGTTTCACGCTCTTTGGACCAAAGGATACGAGGTTTTTGATCTTTATCGATTTTCCAAGAATTTCGTGTACTACCCCGTTTGAACTTTTTCAATAAAACGCAAAGTTTTAAACTATTGCGTTTTTTGATCGGACACACTCTATAAACCATAAAACGTGTACTAAAAAAGTTTCACGCTCTTTGGACCAATGGATATAACGTTTTTGAGGTTTATCGATTTTCTATGAATTTCGTGCACTACCCCCTTTGAACTTTTTCAATAAAACCCAAAGTTTTAACCTATTGAAATTTTTGATCAGACACACTCTATAAAACGTGTACAAAAAAAGTTTCACGCTCTTTAGACCGAAGGATACGACGTTTTTGAGGTTTCTCGATTTTCCAAGAATTTCGTGTACTACCCCCCTGTGAACTTTTTCAATAAAACGCAAAGTTTTAACCTATCAAAAATTTTGATCGGACACACTCTATGAACCATAAAACAAGTACTAATAAAGTTTTACTCCCTTTGGACCAAAGGATACGAGGTTTTTTGAGGTTTATCGATGTTCCAAGAATTTCGTGTAATACCCCCTTTGAACTTTTTCAATAAAACCCAAAGTTTTAAACTATTGATTTTTTTGATCGGACGCACTCTATAAACCATAAAACGTGTATAACAAAAGCTTCACGTTCTTTGGACCAACGGATACGAGGTTTTTGATCTTGATCGAACACACTCTATAAACCATAAAAACATGTACAAAATAAGGTTCACGCCCTTTGGACCAAAGGATACCACGCGTTTGAGGTTTATCGATTTTCCAAGAATTTCGTGTACTACCACCCCCTTTGAACTTTTTCAATAAAACGCAAAGTTTTAAACAATTGATTTTTTTGATCGGACACACTCTATAAACCATAAAACGTGTACAAAAAAAGTTTCACGCTCTTTGGACCAAAGGATACGAGGTTTTTGATCTTTCTCGATTTTCCAAGAATTTCATGTACTACCCCCCTTGGAACTTTTTCAATAAAACGCAAAGTTTTAAACTATTGCGTTTTTTGATCAGACACTCTATAAACCATAAAACGTGTACAAAAAAAGTTTCACGCTCTTTGGACCAAAGGATACGACGTTTTTGAGGTTTATCGATTTTCCAAGAATTGCGTGTACTACCCCCTTTGAACTTTTTCAATAAAACGCAAAGTTTTAAACTATTGATTTTTTTGATCGGACACAATATATAAACCATAAAACGTGTACAAAAAAAGTTTCACGCTCTTTGGACCACGGTATACGACGCTTTTGAGGTTTATCGATTTTCCGAGAATTTCGTGTACTACCCTTTGAAGTTTTTCAATAAAACGAAAAGATTTAAACTATTGATTTTTTTGATCAGACACACTCTATGAACCATAAAACGTGTAGAAAATAAGTTTCACGCCCTTTGGACCAAAGGATACCACGCTTTTGAGGTTTATTGATTTTCCAAGAATTTTGTGTACTACCCCTTTGAACTTTTTCAATAAAACACAAAGTTTTAAACTATTGCTTTTTTTTTTGATTTGACACACTCTATAAACCATAAAACGTGTACTAAAAAAGTTTCACGCTCTTTGGACCAATGAATATGACGTTTTTGAGGTTTATCGATTTTTTAAGAATCTCGTGTACTACTCCCCCCTTTGAACTTTTTCAATAAAACGCAAAGTTTTAAACTATTGATTATTTTTGATCGGACAAACTCTATAAACCATAAAACGTGTACAAAAAATGTTTCACGCTCTTTGGACCAAAGGATACGAGGTTTTTGATCTTTATCGATTTTCCAAGAATTTCGTGTACTACCCCGTTTGAACTTTTTCAATAAAACGCAAAGTTTTAAACTATTGCGTTTTTTGATCGGACACACTCTATAAACCATAAAACGTGTACTAAAAAAGTTTCACGCTCTTTGGACCAATGGATATAACGTTTTTGAGGTTTATCGATTTTCTATGAATTTCGTGCACTACCCCCTTTGAACTTTTTCAATAAAACCCAAAGTTTTAACCTATTGAAATTTTTGATCAGACACACTCTATAAAACGTGTACAAAAAAAGTTTCACGCTCTTTAGACCGAAGGATACGACGTTTTTGAGGTTTCTCGATTTTCCAAGAATTTCGTGTACTACCCCCCTGTGAACTTTTTCAATAAAACGCAAAGTTTTAACCTATCAAAAATTTTGATCGGACACACTCTATGAACCATAAAACAAGTACTAATAAAGTTTTACTCCCTTTGGACCAAAGGATACGAGGTTTTTGAGGTTTATCGATGTTCCAAGAATTTCGTGTAATACCCCCTTTGAACTTTTTCAATAAAACCCAAAGTTTTAAACTATTGATTTTTTTGATCGGACGCACTCTATAAACCATAAAACGTGTATAACAAAAGCTTCACGTTCTTTGGACCAACGGATACGAGGTTTTTGATCTTGATCGAACACACTCTATAAACCATAAAAACATGTACAAAATAAGGTTCACGCCCTTTGGACCAAAGGATACCACGCGTTTGAGGTTTATCGATTTTCCAAGAATTTCGTGTACTACCACCCCCTTTGAACTTTTTCAATAAAACGCAAAGTTTTAAACAATTGATTTTTTTGATCGGACACACTCTATAAACCATAAAACGTGTACAAAAAAAGTTTCACGCTCTTTGGACCAAAGGATACGAGGTTTTTGATCTTTCTCGATTTTCCAAGAATTTCATGTACTACCCCCCTTGGAACTTTTTCAATAAAACGCAAAGTTTTAAACTATTGCGTTTTTTGATCAGACACTCTATAAACCATAAAACGTGTACAAAAAAAGTTTCACGCTCTTTGGACCAAAGGATACGACGTTTTTGAGGTTTCTCGATTTAACAAGAATTGCGTGTACTACCCCCTTTGAACTTTTTCAATAAAACGTAAAGTTTTAAACTATTGAAACGTGTAGAAAATAAGTTTCACACCCTTTGGACCAATAGATACGAGGTTTTTGATCTTCATCGATTTTATGGAAAATTTCGTGTACTACCTACCCCCTTTGAACTTTTTCAATAAAACGCAAAGTTTTAAACTATTGATTTTTTTGATCGGACACACTCTATAAACCATAAAACGTGTATAAAAAAAGTTTCACGCTCTTTGGACCAACATATACGAGGTTTTTGATCTTCATCGATTTTATGGAAAATTTCGTGTACTACCTACCCCCTTTGAACTTTTTCAATAAAACGCAAAGTTTTAAACTATTGATTTTTTTGATCGGACACAATCTATAAACCATAAAACGTGTACAAAAAAAGTTTCACGCTCTTTGGACCAAGGTATACGACGCTTTTGAGGTTTATCGATTTTCCGAGAATTTCGTGTACTACCACCTTTGAACTTTTTCAATAAAACGCAAAGTTTTAAACTATTGCGTTTTTTGATCGGACACACTCTATAAACCATAAAACGTGTACTAAAAAAGTTTCACGCTCTTTGGACCAATGGATATAACGTTTTTGAGGTTTATCGATTTTCTATGAATTTCGTGCACTACCCCCTTTGAACTTTTTCAATAAAACCCAAAGTTTTAACCTATTGAAATTTTTGATCAGACACACTCTATAAAACGTGTACAAAAAAAGTTTCACGCTCTTTAGACCGAAGGATACGACGTTTTTGAGGTTTCTCGATTTTCCAAGAATTTCGTGTACTACCCCCCTGTGAACTTTTTCAATAAAACGCAAAGTTTTAACCTATCAAAAATTTTGATCGGACACACTCTATGAACCATAAAACAAGTACTAATAAAGTTTTACTCCCTTTGGACCAAAGGATACGAGGTTTTTGAGGTTTATCGATGTTCCAAGAATTTCGTGTAATACCCCCTTTGAACTTTTTCAATAAAACCCAAAGTTTTAAACTATTGATTTTTTTGATCGGACGCACTCTATAAACCATAAAACGTGTATAACAAAAGCTTCACGTTCTTTGGACCAACGGATACGAGGTTTTTGATCTTGATCGAACACACTCTATAAACCATAAAAACATGTACAAAATAAGGTTCACGCCCTTTGGACCAAAGGATACCACGCGTTTGAGGTTTATCGATTTTCCAAGAATTTCGTGTACTACCACCCCCTTTGAACTTTTTCAATAAAACGCAAAGTTTTAAACAATTGATTTTTTTGATCGGACACACTCTATAAACCATAAAACGTGTACAAAAAAAGTTTCACGCTCTTTGGACCAAAGGATACGAGGTTTTTGATCTTTCTCGATTTTCCAAGAATTTCATGTACTACCCCCCTTGGAACTTTTTCAATAAAACGCAAAGTTTTAAACTATTGCGTTTTTTGATCAGACACTCTATAAACCATAAAACGTGTACAAAAAAAGTTTCACGCTCTTTGGACCAAAGGATACGACGTTTTTGAGGTTTATCGATTTTCCAAGAATTGCGTGTACTACCCCCTTTGAACTTTTTCAATAAAACGCAAAGTTTTAAACTATTGATTTTTTTGATCGGACACAATCTATAAACCATAAAACGTGTACAAAAAAAGTTTCACGCTCTTTGGACCACGGTATACGACGCTTTTGAGGTTTATCGATTTTCCGAGAATTTCGTGTACTACCCTTTGAAGTTTTTCAATAAAACGAAAAGATTTAAACTATTGATTTTTTTGATCAGACACACTCTATGAACCATAAAACGTGTAGAAAATAAGTTTCACGCCCTTTGGACCAAAGGATACCACGCTTTTGAGGTTTATTGATTTTCCAAGAATTTTGTGTACTACCCCTTTGAACTTTTTCAATAAAACACAAAGTTTTAAACTATTGCTTTTTTTTTGATTTGACACACTCTATAAACCATAAAACGTGTACTAAAAAAGTTTCACGCTCTTTGGACCAATGAATATGACGTTTTTGAGGTTTATCGATTTTTTAAGAATCTCGTGTACTACTCCCCCCTTTGAACTTTTTCAATAAAACGCAAAGTTTTAAACTATTGATTATTTTGATCGGACAAACTCTATAAACCATAAAACGTGTACAAAAAATGTTTCACGCTCTTTGGACCAAAGGATACGAGGTTTTTGATCTTTATCGATTTTCCAAGAATTTCGTGTACTACCCCGTTTGAACTTTTTCAATAAAACGCAAAGTTTTAAACTATTGCGTTTTTTGATCGGACACACTCTATAAACCATAAAACGTGTACTAAAAAAGTTTCACGCTCTTTGGACCAATGGATATAACGTTTTTGAGGTTTATCGATTTTCTATGAATTTCGTGCACTACCCCCTTTGAACTTTTTCAATAAAACCCAAAGTTTTAACCTATTGAAATTTTTGATCAGACACACTCTATAAAACGTGTACAAAAAAAGTTTCACGCTCTTTAGACCGAAGGATACGACGTTTTTGAGGTTTCTCGATTTTCCAAGAATTTCGTGTACTACCCCCCTGTGAACTTTTTCAATAAAACGCAAAGTTTTAACCTATCAAAAATTTTGATCGGACACACTCTATGAACCATAAAACAAGTACTAATAAAGTTTTACTCCCTTTGGACCAAAGGATACGAGGTTTTTGAGGTTTATCGATGTTCCAAGAATTTCGTGTAATACCCCCTTTGAACTTTTTCAATAAAACCCAAAGTTTTAAACTATTGATTTTTTTGATCGGACGCACTCTATAAACCATAAAACGTGTATAACAAAAGCTTCACGTTCTTTGGACCAACGGATACGAGGTTTTTGATCTTGATCGAACACACTCTATAAACCATAAAAACATGTACAAAATAAGGTTCACGCCCTTTGGACCAAAGGATACCACGCGTTTGAGGTTTATCGATTTTCCAAGAATTTCGTGTACTACCACCCCCTTTGAACTTTTTCAATAAAACGCAAAGTTTTAAACAATTGATTTTTTTGATCGGACACACTCTATAAACCATAAAACGTGTACAAAAAAAGTTTCACGCTCTTTGGACCAAAGGATACGAGGTTTTTGATCTTTCTCGATTTTCCAAGAATTTCATGTACTACCCCCCTTGGAACTTTTTCAATAAAACGCAAAGTTTTAAACTATTGCGTTTTTTGATCAGACACTCTATAAACCATAAAACGTGTACAAAAAAAGTTTCACGCTCTTTGGACCAAAGGATACGACGTTTTTGAGGTTTATCGATTTTCCAAGAATTGCGTGTACTACCCCCTTTGAACTTTTTCAATAAAACGCAAAGTTTTAAACTATTGATTTTTTTGATCGGACACAATATATAAACCATAAAACGTGTACAAAAAAAGTTTCACGCTCTTTGGACCACGGTATACGACGCTTTTGAGGTTTATCGATTTTCCGAGAATTTCGTGTACTACCCTTTGAAGTTTTTCAATAAAACGAAAAGATTTAAACTATTGATTTTTTTGATCAGACACACTCTATGAACCATAAAACGTGTAGAAAATAAGTTTCACGCCCTTTGGACCAAAGGATACCACGCTTTTGAGGTTTATTGATTTTCCAAGAATTTTGTGTACTACCCCTTTGAACTTTTTCAATAAAACACAAAGTTTTAAACTATTGCTTTTTTTTTTTGATTTGACACACTCTATAAACCATAAAACGTGTACTAAAAAAGTTTCACGCTCTTTGGACCAATGAATATGACGTTTTTGAGGTTTATCGATTTTTTAAGAATCTCGTGTACTACTCCCCCCTTTGAACTTTTTCAATAAAACGCAAAGTTTTAAACTATTGATTATTTTGATCGGACAAACTCTATAAACCATAAAACGTGTACAAAAAATGTTTCACGCTCTTTGGACCAAAGGATACGAGGTTTTTGATCTTTATCGATTTTCCAAGAATTTCGTGTACTACCCCGTTTGAACTTTTTCAATAAAACGCAAAGTTTTAAACTATTGCGTTTTTTGATTTGACACACTCTATAAACCATAAAACGTGTACTAAAAAAGTTTCACGCTCTTTGGACCAATGAATATGACGTTTTTGAGGTTTATCGATTTTTTAAGAATCTCGTGTACTACTCCCCCCTTTGAACTTTTTCAATAAAACGCAAAGTTTTAAACTATTGATTATTTTGATCGGACACACTCTATAAACCATAAAACGTGTACTAAAAAAGTTTCACGCTCTTTGGACCAATGGATATAACGTTTTTGAGGTTTATCGATTTTCTATGAATTTCGTGCACTACCCCCTTTGAACTTTTTCAATAAAACCCAAAGTTTTAACCTATTGAAATTTTTGATCAGACACACTCTATAAAACGTGTACAAAAAAAGTTTCACGCTCTTTAGACCGAAGGATACGACGTTTTTGAGGTTTCTCGATTTTCCAAGAATTTCGTGTACTACCCCCCTGTGAACTTTTTCAATAAAACGCAAAGTTTTAACCTATCAAAAATTTTGATCGGACACACTCTATGAACCATAAAACAAGTACTAATAAAGTTTTACTCCCTTTGGACCAAAGGATACGAGGTTTTTGAGGTTTATCGATGTTCCAAGAATTTCGTGTAATACCCCCTTTGAACTTTTTCAATAAAACCCAAAGTTTTAAACTATTGATTTTTTTGATCGGACGCACTCTATAAACCATAAAACGTGTATAACAAAAGCTTCACGTTCTTTGGACCAACGGATACGAGGTTTTTGATCTTGATCGAACACACTCTATAAACCATAAAAACATGTACAAAATAAGGTTCACGCCCTTTGGACCAAAGGATACCACGCGTTTGAGGTTTATCGATTTTCCAAGAATTTCGTGTACTACCACCCCCTTTGAACTTTTTCAATAAAACGCAAAGTTTTAAACAATTGATTTTTTTGATCGGACACACTCTATAAACCATAAAACGTGTACAAAAAAAGTTTCACGCTCTTTGGACCAAAGGATACGAGGTTTTTGATCTTTCTCGATTTTCCAAGAATTTCATGTACTACCCCCCTTGGAACTTTTTCAATAAAACGCAAAGTTTTAAACTATTGCGTTTTTTGATCAGACACTCTATAAACCATAAAACGTGTACAAAAAAAGTTTCACGCTCTTTGGACCAAAGGATACGACGTTTTTGAGGTTTCTCGATTTAACAAGAATTGCGTGTACTACCCCCTTTGAACTTTTTCAATAAAACGTAAAGTTTTAAACTATTGAAACGTGTAGAAAATAAGTTTCACACCCTTTGGACCAATAGATACGAGGTTTTTGATCTTCATCGATTTTATGGAAAATTTCGTGTACTACCTACCCCCTTTGAACTTTTTCAATAAAACGCAAAGTTTTAAACTATTGATTTTTTTGATCGGACACACTCTATAAACCATAAAACGTGTATAAAAAAAGTTTCACGCTCTTTGGACCAACATATACGAGGTTTTTGATCTTCATCGATTTTATGGAAAATTTCGTGTACTACCTACCCCCTTTGAACTTTTTCAATAAAACGCAAAGTTTTAAACTATTGATTTTTTTGATCGGACACAATCTATAAACCATAAAACGTGTACAAAAAAAGTTTCACGCTCTTTGGACCAAGGTATACGACGCTTTTGAGGTTTATCGATTTTCCGAGAATTTCGTGTACTACCACCTTTGAACTTTTTCAATAAAACGCAAAGTTTTAAACTATTGCGTTTTTTGATCGGACACACTCTATAAACCATAAAACGTGTACTAAAAAAGTTTCACGCTCTTTGGACCAATGGATATAACGTTTTTGAGGTTTATCGATTTTCTATGAATTTCGTGCACTACCCCCTTTGAACTTTTTCAATAAAACCCAAAGTTTTAACCTATTGAAATTTTTGATCAGACACACTCTATAAAACGTGTACAAAAAAAGTTTCACGCTCTTTAGACCGAAGGATACGACGTTTTTGAGGTTTCTCGATTTTCCAAGAATTTCGTGTACTACCCCCTGTGAACTTTTTCAATAAAACGCAAAGTTTTAACCTATCAAAAATTTTGATCGGACACACTCTATGAACCATAAAACAAGTACTAATAAAGTTTTACTCCCTTTGGACCAAAGGATACGAGGTTTTTGAGGTTTATCGATGTTCCAAGAATTTCGTGTAATACCCCCTTTGAACTTTTTCAATAAAACCCAAAGTTTTAAACTATTGATTTTTTTGATCGGACGCACTCTATAAACCATAAAACGTGTATAACAAAAGCTTCACGTTCTTTGGACCAACGGATACGAGGTTTTTGATCTTGATCGAACACACTCTATAAACCATAAAAACGTGTACAAAATAAGGTTCACGCCCTTTGGAACAAAGGATACCACGCGTTTGAGGTTTATCGATTTTCCAAGAATTTCGTGTACTACCACCCCCTTTGAACTTTTTCAATAAAACGCAAAGTTTTAAACAATTGATTTTTTTGATCGGACACACTCTATAAACCATAAAACGTGTACAAAAAAAGTTTCACGCTCTTTGGACCAAAGGATACGAGGTTTTTGATCTTTCTCGATTTTCCAAGAATTTCGTGTACTACCCCCCTTGGAACTTTTTCAATAAAACGCAAAGTTTTAAACTATTGCGTTTTTTGATCAGACACTCTATAAACCATAAAACGTGTACAAAAAAAGTTTCACGCTCTTTGGACCAATGGATATGACGTTTTTGAGGTTTATCGATTTTCTAAGAATTTCGTGTACTACCCCTTTGAACTTTTTCAATAAAACGCAAAGTTTTAACCTATTGAAATTTTTGATCAGACACACTCTATGAACCATAAAACGAGTACTAAAAAAGTTTCACGCCCTTTGGACCAAAGGATACGACGTTGTTGAGGTTTATCGATTTTCCAAGGATTTCGTGTACTACCACCCCCTTTAAACTTTTTCAATAAAACGCAAAGTTTTAAACAATTGATTTTTTTGATCGGACACACTCTATGTACCATAAAACGTGTACAAAAAAAGTTTCACGCTCTTTGGACCAAAGGATACGAGGTTTTTGATCTTTCTCGATTTTCCAAGAATTTCGTATACTACCCCCTTTGAACATTTTCAATAAAACGCAAAGTTTTAAACTATTGCGTTTTTTGATCAGACACACTCTATAAACCATAAAACGTGTACTAAAAAAGTTTCACGCTCTTTGGACCAATGGATATGACGTTTTTGAGGTTTATCGATTTTCTAAGAATTTCGTGTACTACCCCCTTTGAACTTTTTCAATAAAACGCAAAGTTTTAACCTATTGAAATTTTTGATTAGACACACTCTATAAAACGTGTACTAAAAAAGTTTCACGCTCTTTGGACCAAGGGATATGACGTTTTTGAGGTTTATCGATTTTTTAAGAATTTCGTGTACTACCCCCTTTGAACTATTTCAATAAAACGCAAAGTTTTAAACTATCGATTTTTTTGATCGGACAAACTCTATAAACCATAAAACGTGTACAAAAAAAGTTTCACGCACTTTAGACCAAAGGATACGACTTTTTGAGGTTTCTCGATTTTCCGAAAATTTCGTGTACTATCATCCCCTTTGAACTTTTTCAATAAACCGCAAAGTTTTAAACAATTGATTTTTTGATCGGACACACTCTATAAACCATAAAACGTGTAGAAAATAAGTTTCACGCTCTTTGGACAAAAGGATACCACGCTTTTGAGGTTTATCGATTTTCCAAGAATTTCGTGTACTACCCCCTTTGAACTTTTTCAATAAAACGCAAAGTTTTAAACAATTGATTTTATTGATCGGACACACTCTATAAACCTTAAAACGTGTACAAAAAAAAGTTTCACGCTCTTTGGACAAAAGGATACGAGGTTTTTGATCTTTATCGATTTTCCAAGAATTTCGTGTACTGTAACCTTTGAACATTTTCAATAAAACACAAAGTTTTAAACTATTGCTTTTTTTTGATTGGACACACTCTATAAACCATAAAACGTGTACTAAAAAAGTTTCACTCTCTTTGGACCAATGGATATAACGATTTTGAGGTTTATCGATTTTCTAAGAATTTCGTGTACTACCCCCTTTGAACTTTTTCAATAAAACGCAAAGTTTTAACCTATTGAAAATTTTGATTAGACACACTCTATAAAACGTGTACTAAAAAAGTTTCACGCTCTTTGGACCAAGAGATATGACGTTTTTGAGGTTTATCGATTTTTTAAGAATTTCGTGTACTACCCCCTTTGAACTTTTTCAATAAACGCAAAGTTTTAAACTATCGATTTTTTTGATCGGGAAAACTCTATAAACCATAAAACGTGTACAAAAAAGTTTCACGCACTTTAGACCAAAGGATACGACGTTTTTGAGGTTTCTCGATTTTCCGAGAATTTCGTATACTATCCCCTTTGAACTTTTTCAATAAACCGCAAAGTTTTAAACAATTGATTTTTTGATTGGACACACTCTATAAACCATAAAACGTGTAGAAAATAAGTTTCACGCTCTTTGGACCAAAGGATACCACGCTTTTGAGGTTTATCGATTTTCCAAGAATTTCGTGTACTACCCCCTTTGAACTTTTTCAATAAAACGCAAAGTTTTAAACTATTGCTTTTTTTGATCGGACACACTCTATAAACAGTAAAACTTGTACTAAAAAAGTTTTACGCTCTTTGGATCAATGGATATGACGTTTTTGAGGTTTATCGATTTTTTAAGAATTTCGTGTACTACTACCCCCTTTGAACTTTTTCAATAAAACGCAAAGTTTTAAACTATTGATTATTTTCATCGGACAAACTCTATAAACCATAAAACGTGTACCAAAAAAGTTTCACGCTCTTTGGACCAAAGGATACGAGGTTTTTGATCTTTATCGATTTTCCAAGAATTTCGTGTACTACCCCCTTTGAACTTTTTCAATAAAACGCAAAGTTTTAAACTATTGCGTTTTTTGATCGGACACACTCTATAAACCATAAAACGTGTACTAAAAAAGTTTCACGCTCTTTGGACCAATGGATATGACGTTTTTGAGGTTTATCGATTTTCTATGAATTTCGTGTACTACCCCCCTTTGAACTTTTTCAATAAAACGCAAAGTTTTAACCTATTGAAATTTTTGATCAGACACACTCTATAAAACGTGTACTAAAAAAGTTTCACGATCTTTGGACCAAAGGATACGACGTTTTTAAGGTTTCTCGATTTTCCAAGAATTTCGTGTACTACCCCCTTTGAACTTTTTCAATAAAACGCAAAGTTTTAAACTATTGATTTTTTGATCGGACAAACTCTATAAACCATAAAACGTGTACAAAAAAAGTGTCACGCTCTTTGGACCAAAGGATACGACGTTTTTGAGGTTTCTCGATTTTCCAAGAATTGCGTGTACAACCCCCTTTGAACTTTTTCAATAAAACGCATAGTTTTAAACTATTGATTTTTTTGATCGGACACACTGTATAAACCATAAAACGTGTATAAAAAAAGTTTCACGCTCTTTGGACCAACAAATACGAGGTTTTTGATCTTCATCGATTTTATGGAAAATTTCGTGTACTACCTACCCCCTTTGAACTTTTTCAATAAAACGCAAAGTTTTAAACTATTGATTTTTTTGATCGGACACACTCTATAAACCATAAAACGTGTACAAAAAAAGTTTCACGCTCTTTGGACCAAGGGATACGACGCTTTTGAGGTTTATCAATTTTCCAAGAATTTCGTGTACTACCCCTTTGAAATTTTTCAATAAAACGCAAAGTTTTAAACAATTGATTTTTTTTTATCGAACAAACTCTATAAACCATAAAAACATGTACAAAAATAAGGTTCACACCCTTTGGACCAAAGGATACCACGCTTTTGAGGTTTATCGATTTTCCAAGGATTTCGTGTACTACCAACCCCTTTGAACTTTTTAAATAAAACGCAAAGTTTTAAACAATTGATTTTTTTGATCGGACACACTCTATAAACCATAAAACGTGTACTAAAAAAGTTTCACGCTCTTTGGACCAAAGGATACGAGGTTTTTGATCTTTCTCGATTTTCCAAGAATTTCGTGTACTACCCCCTTTGAACTTTTTCAATAAAACGCAAAGTTTTAAACTATTGCGTTTTTTGATCAGACACACTCTATTAACCATAAAACGTGTACTAAAAAAGTTTCACGCTCTTTGGGCCAATGGATATGACGTTTTTGAGGTTTATCGATTTTCTATGAATTTCGTGTACTACTCCCCCCTTTGAACTTTTTCAATAAAACGCAAAGTTTTAACCTATTGAAATTTTTGATTAGACACACTCTATAAAACGTGTACTAAAAAAGTTTCACGCTCTTTGGACCAAGGGATATGACGCTTTTTAGGTTTATCGATTTTTTAAGAATTTCGTGTACTACCCCCTTTGAACTTTTTCAATAAAACGCAAAGTTTTAAACTATCGATTTTTTTGATCGGACAAACTCTATAAACCATAAAACGTGTACAAAAAAAGTTTCACGCACTTTAGACCAAAGGATACGACGTTTTTGAGGTTTCTCGATTTTCCGAGAATTTCGTATACTATCCCCTTTGAACTTTTTCAATAAACCGCAAAGTTTTAAACAATTGATTTTTTGATCGGACACACTCTATAAACCATAAAACGTGTAGAAAATAAGTTTCACGCTCTTTGGACCAAAGGATACCACGCTTTTGAGGTTTATCGATTTTCCAAGAATTTCGTGTACTACCCCCTTTGAACTTTTTCAATAAAACGCAAAGTTTTAAACAATTGATTTTATTGATCGGACACACTCTATAAACCTTAAAACGTGTACAAAAAAAAGTTTCACGCTCTTTGGACCAAAGGATACGAGGTTTTTGATCTTTATCGATTTTCCAAGAATTTCGTGTACTACCACCTTTGAACTTTTTCAATAAAACACAAAGTTTTAAACTATTGCTTTTTTTTGATTGGACACACTCTATAAACCATAAAACGTGTACTAAAAAAGTTTCACGCTCTTTGGACCAATGGATATGACGTTTTTGAGGATTATCGATTTTCTAAGAATTTCGTGTACTACCCCCTTTGAACTTTTTCAATAAAACGCAAAGTTTTAACCTATTGCGTTTTTTGATCAGACATACTCTATAAACCATAAAACGAGTACTGAAAATTTTTTACGACCTTTGGACCAAAGGATACGAGGTTTTTGAGGTTTATCAATTTTCCATGGATTTCGTGTACTACCCCCTTTGAACTTTTTCAATAAAACGCAAAGTTTGAAACTATTTCTTTTTTTGAGGTTTCTTGAATTTTCAAGAATTGCTTGTACTACCCCCTTTGAACTTTTTCAATAAAACGCAAAGTTTTAAATGTGAGACCCCTACTCTTCCGGACCGAGATCGGACCATGGCCGAGATTGGCTTTGGCCGAGTTTAGACTTTTCCGCACCCGCGGGCATTTTGGCCGCCCTTGCGAGTCTCCGCCCCTGCGGGTCTCCGCCCCTGCGGGTCTCCGCCCCTGCGGGCATTTTGACCGTGCTTTACCTCTTAGTTTTACTTATTTCTTCTCCTTGCTGAGCAAGGGTTTCCTTATTCACTTTCCTTCCAGCCTTCACGTCCTCCTTGTTTATCCTTCATCTTTCTTGAGCTTGTGTTGGTTTTTCCTTAAGTTGATAAGAGAGTTTTGGTGGTGAATGTTGATGTTGATGCTAGTGTTTGATATGCTGAGCTTGAGAGCTAGTGGAAGTGTTGTCTTGGAGCAATGTCGTGCCTAGACCACAGCTTGGGTATGTCCTCCTTGCTTCTTCATTATTTCTTCTTCCTTGTCTTTCTTTCCTTAGCTTAGGATTTGATGCTTGGACATAGGGTGATGTTGGAATTGTGTATGTATATGTATGTGTGTGACTATAGAAGAGAGTAGACGTGATTTGATCACGTGAAGAGCTAAAGAGAAGCCGCGAGGTTTCATTCTGCACTGTCGCCGCCCCGCGGCCAGAAGTCACCGCCCCTGCGGAAGACGTGCCGCAGCGCCTGCGCCGTGCCAGCGTCGTGCCTGCGTTGTCAGCGATCCCGTGTCACCGCCCCCGCGGCTGAGTGTCGCAGCGCCTGCGGTTGCCTGTGTTCCGCCCCTGCGTCCTTAGTTCACGCAGGTGCGTCTTGTCCCGGGACTACCTATAGTTAGGTAGTTCCTTTCCTTTCTAGTATGAGGAACTTAGTACCAAGCTGTAAGAGTCGTAGTCTTTCGGGCCGAGACCGGACCTTGGCCGAGATTAGCTTTGGCCGAGGTTGGTCTTGCCGCCCCCGCGGTGAGTGGCGCCGCCCCTGCGGCTTCTTGGACCGCCCCCGCGGTTTCCGGCAGCTGCAACCGTTTTTGTTGACCTTTGTTGACCCGTGCTTTACCCTTTACTCGGTTCCTTCTTACCCTTGGCTGATCAAGGTCTTCTTCATCTTCTTCTCCAGCTTCTCTCCACGTTCCATGCTTCCCTTGCTTCCTTGGATCTTGTTCTTGAGTTGTGGAAGAGTTTTGTGAGAGTTTTGTGTGTGTAGTGTTTGTGTAAGTTGTGGCTTTGGATATGCTGGGCTTGGAAGCCAACCTTGGTAGCAGTTGAGCTCTCCTACAGCCTTAGACCACAAGTGTGGTAAGGTTTCTTCTCCTCTCTTCTTTCTTTCTTGCCCTCCTTCATAGCTTGGGATTAGATGATTGTCTGGGCACGTTTTGATGCTGGTATGTGTATGTATGTGTTTGGGATTGGCTTTGGATGAGAGAAGACGGGAATTGATTACGTGAAGGACCGAGGAGAAACGCAGAATCACGCTCTGCGCAGTCGCCGCCCCCGCGGCCGTGAGTCACCGCCCCGCGGCGACATTGTCCAGGCGCCACCGTTGCGCCAGCGGCGGCCAACGTTCCGTGTCACCGCCCCCGCGGCCACATCCCGCCGCGCCCGCGGCCACCTGCTTTCGCCCCTACGTCCCTTGTGACCCGCAGGTGCGTTTTGTCCCGGATCTACCTAAGGCTAGATAGATCTTTTTCCTTCCTAGTATGAGTGTTAGTAGCATGCTAGGTGCGAGTTGAGGTTAGGATGAGTTGAGTACGGAACTGTTATGCCGGTTACGGGCTTGAGGATTACGAGTTGGAATATGATCCGTATTGGTCCCTTGGGTCTAGGTGTGACCCCTTGTATGGATATGTATATGATGTATGCGTTATACCTTGTTTAGGTTGAGTTGTTCTCCAGAGCGGAGCCAAGTATTTTAAGTCTGTGACTCCCGAGGTTGAGGTAAGTCCATAGGACTTACTTAGCTGCCCTCCATATATTGGATGTGTGCCTGAGTGGTGGATGTTATGCTTTATAGCCCGTATGATTTATTGTATTACCGACCTATGGTCTATCGACTGCCCATTGTAGGGCCGTGACAACTTGTCGATTCATCCCGCTGGAAGTCTGGAGGTTCTCTTCGGGCAGGCCAGTATGGCTCAGTGGGCCGGTCACCTGCACCACTCCCATAGGGTACACGGGAGGTGGGATCGGATCCCATTCCAGCTGGCACCATTCTCGTGTCACATACGTTCATATTGAGTTATTATTTATACGTTGTATGCGCCGGACTATTATTATAAGATAATAAAATGGGTAAATGTGTGACAGCATGTTTATATGTTTAAGTTCTGACGTGTGCATGTGCTCTAGCATCTTCCTTTGTATGTGTTTGGTTAGCTAACGATGTAATGCCGTGTTGTAGACTTGGCAGGTTAGGACACTCCAGAGTGATCCAGACGGGGCGATCTGCTGAGGGCTCCGTACACTGGGGTTATACTCGTGGAGGGGTATTTTGGATATGTATATATATATATATATATATATGTATATATATATATATATATATATATATATATATATATATATATATATATATATATATATATATATATGATATGTTTTGTTGTACTCAGCAGTTGTATAAACCTTTTGACATGTTTATATATCAGTTTTACGTTTTGGTTTTAATCTGTTAGTGCCTTGTTGTAAGATCGGTGAAATTGTTGTCAGGCTAGGATCAGGATCCATTATGAGATCCTAGCCCGGTAGCACCTCGAGTCCCGCGGATTCGGGGTGTTACAAAGGTGGTATCAGAGCCCAGGTTGACAACAATGGCACTTGTAATCTGCGATAAAGGTCGAATAGATAAATAAACAGAACCCGAAAGGGGTCTGACTTTTCAAAAGGTTTTGGTTTTGAAATGAGTACAAAATGTTTTGGGATATCGTGTACGTGAGTCATCGCCCCTCTGAAGATCTCGACAGTATAGGTATATATATGTATAGATAGATACTATCTACTGTGATGATGTGTTATATACCTATACATACGGCATATATATAGCCTTCTGAGTTAGGTTTACGTCCTCCGCAGATGGTTCAGACTAGAGCCTTACCTGTAGCAGGACGGGGTAGAGGCAGACCTCCGTTAGGTAGAGGACGGGGTAGGATCCCTGCTGCTGAGCTGCGTGCAGCAGAGGACGTTCAGGCAGAGGTTGCTGAGAGTGCCACCCCTGAGATGGGGGAAGGCACAGCTGGGGGACAGGGTCCACAACGAATCCAGTCAGCAGACTCGGACCGTGTCTCCATGGAGGGACCAGCCTTCCGTGATTACATCCGACGGGTTGAGGAGGCTGCTAGGGCAGGTAGACGTGCCCCAGATCTGCCAGCGCAGGAGGGGCCATCTGAGAGGTCCCACACCGTTACACAGGTGCCAGCTGCACCGGCACCTGTTGCTGAGGTCGTTCGAGTACAGGAGGAGTATAGAGGGCCTCGACCAGACAGTTGGTTGAAGGCTTTCCATCAGATGAGAGTACCCCCTTTCTCTGGGAAGGTGGGGTTGGAGGTAGAGCTGTGGATAGGACACGTAGACTCGGCTTTGAAGTCTATTAGGTGTCCAGCTGATAGACAGATCGGGTTAGTGCAGAGCTTGTTCAGGGAGTTAGCGCAGCACTGGTGGAGATCTGTACGAGGTCAGGTCACCAGTTATGAGCAGATGAGGTCTATGATTCGAGAGCGTTTCTGCCCTGCCTCGTTGAGGAAGGAGAGATTGAGGGATTTTGTGGAGGCCGGGTTCGAGGATGTGCCAGTTTTTGAGGCCATCCGAAGGTTTCAGGAGGAGCTGGCACTGTTAGGACCAGCTGCACCTCCTGCTAATCAACATGTGTATCTGTTTTCCCGACGGCTGAGGGATGCCACCCGGGCTTATATGGCGGGATTTCATTGTGAGTCCCTGATGGACTACCAGGATCGAGCCGCTGACTATGAGCGTGAGCGGGTCAGTCAGAGGAGAGCTTCTCAGACCGGGGGGTCTGAGAAGAGGCAGCGTACCGGGCAGACTAGCAGTGCGGCTGGAGCTGCTGGGTCAGGGCGAGGTCAGAGTTACCAGAGTCAGCCTTCGCCTACACCGGCTACTGGTAGAGCTCGACAGTGCTATAATTGTGGAGAGCATAGGCATTTTAGGCCAGAGTGCCCGAGACAGCCGGTGACTTGCTTCACGTGCGGTGGGCAAGGTCACAGAGCAGTGTTCTGCCGTCAGGGCGGAGCTTCTTCACAGCAAGGCTCTTCACCTGCTGGTAGAGCTAGGGGTGGACAGAGGTCACCTCAGCAGCAACAGACACAGGGACAGCAGAAGGTCCCAGATCATCAGATGGCTCAGGGATCTGCTCCTGGGCCGAGCAGAGGTAGAGGTCGTGGTGGGAGCACCACTGACACCCGTGGCCCTCAGGGCCGAGTTTTTGAGCTGAGGAGTGCAGAGGAGCCGGCTGCACCTACTGCTACAGGTACCATTCCGATCTATAGCTTACCTGTTCGTGTTTTGTTTGACACGTGTGCTACGCACTCATTCATATCTATTGCTTGTGTTGAGCGTCTGGGTCTAGACACTGTAGAGGGGATGCCTTTTATTATAGGGCTACCCAATGGGGGTAGGGTCAGAGGTACCCGTGAGATCCATGATTGTCCCATTTCTGTAGGGACCCGTGTGCTTTTAGTTGACTTCTTTGTCATGCCGCTGGAGCATGAGGAAGTCATCCTTGGTATGGATTGGATGGATAGGCATTCTGCGGTTTTAGATGTAGGTAGGAGGACTGTCACCCTCTCTACCGAGTCTAATCAGTTAGCGGTTTTCCGAGGTTGGGACCTCGGGAAGGTAGGCATGGTTATCAGTGTTATGCAGGCAGCTAGGTTGATTGCCCAGGGTTGTGAGGTCTTCTGGTGTTACGCCATGAAGGAGGGGGAGAGTCCAGCCTTAGAGGATATCCCAGTGGTTGATGAGTTTGTGGATGTGTTTGCTGAGCCGTCCAGTTTGCCACCTCAGAGGAGTGTGGACTTTGGGATTGATTTAGAGTCGGGTACGAGACCGATCTCGAAGGCCCCATACCGGATGGCGCCTGTCGAGATGTTAGAGCTGAAGAAGCAACTCGAGGAGTTGGCTGAGAAGGGCTTCATTCGCCCTAGCGTATCCCCATGGGGGGCACTGGTCATCTTCGTACGGAAGAAGGACGGATCGTTGAGGCTATGCATAGATTACTGAGAGCTGAATAAGGTGACCATCAAGAACAAGTATCCGTTGCCGCGCATTGATGATTTGCTGGATCAGTTACAGGGAGCTTCAGTGTTCTCCAGGATAGACCTGCGCTCAAGATATCACCAGTTGGGGGTGAGAGAGCAGGATGTGCACAGGACGGCATTTCGGACCCGTTATGGACACTACGAGTTTGTAGTGATGCCATTCGGGCTCACGAATGCCCCGGCAGTTTTCATGGAGTTGATGAACAGCATCTTCATCGACTTCCTGGATCAGTTTGTGGTGGTCTTTATAGATGACATCCTGGTGTACTCTCGCAGCAGAGAGGAGCATGCCGGACATTTGAGGACGTTACTACAGGTTTTGCGGGATAGAGAACTTTACGCGAAGTTCTCTAAGTGCGAGTTTTGGATGCCAGAGGTAGCATTCCTGGGTCATATTGTTTCCGCCGAGGGGATCAAGGTTGATCCGGCGAAGATTGAGGCAGTAGGTGCATGGTCGACACCGACGAACGTCAAGGAAGTACGTAGCTTCCTTGGCCTAGCCGGTTATTACAGACGCTTTGTGGAGGGATTTTCCGTGATTGCCCGTCCACTGACGAGTTTACTGAGGAAGACTACCAGATTTGTGTGGTCTGATCAGTGTATGAGGAGTTTTGAGGAGCTGAAGAGACGTTTGACGTCTGCTCCTGTTTTGGCACAGCCAGAGGGTACAATTGACTTCATGGTTTACAGTGATGCATCCAAGCTTGGCTTGGGATGTGTGTTGATGCAGCGGGGCAGAGTGATTGCTTATGCGTCTCGACAGCTGAAGACGTATGAGGAGAACTACCCGACTCATGATTTGGAGTTGGCCGCGGTAGTTCATGCACTGAAGATCTGGAGACATTACCTGTATGGTGCCACATGCCAGATCTTCACCGACCATCAGAGTTTGAAGTATATTTTTACGCGGCGGGAGTTGAATAACCGCCAACGTAGGTGGCTCGAGCTGATTAAGGATTTTGACTTGGAGATTCTGTATCATCCGGGGAAAGCGAACGTTGTCGCCGACGCCTTGAGCCGGAAGACGCCTCGAGAGCAGGCGATCGCGAGATTGACAGTACAGTCTCAGCTGCAGAGAGACCTGAGATGGTTAGAGTTGAACATCCAGTTTCCTGATGAGGATGCCTGACTGAGTATCTTAGAGGTTCTACCTGATCTGTTGGGGGAGATCCAACAGAAGCAGGAGACCTGCCTAATGTTGTTGAGGATACGGGAGAGGATGTCTCGAGATGAGGCACCACAGTTCCTTCTGGGGGCAGATGGAGTGTTAAGACGCCGAGGTCTCGTCTGTGTACCTGCTGACGCAGATTTACGTCAAAGGATTCTACAGGAGGCTCACTGTACACCTTACTCGGTACATCCAGGTACGAGTAAGATGTATCAAGATTTGAGACGTATATACTGGTGGGGTGGGCTGAAGCCCGATGTGGCCAGATTTGTGGCACAGTGTGCGACCTACCAGCAGGTCAAGATCGAGCATTTCAGACTTGGGGGCGAGCTTCATCCACTTCCTGTTCCACAGAGGAAGTGGGAAAACGTCACCATGGATTTTGTGACCGGATTGAGATTGAGCCGGGGTTATGATGCTATATGGGTCATTGTGGACAGATTGACGAAGACGGCACGTTTTGTTCCGATCAGGGAGACGTGGCCGGTGAGCAGACTGGTTGAGGAGTACACTAGGCAGATATTGAGACTCCATGGGGTGCTGAGGACGATCGTCTCTGACAGAGATGGGCGATTTACCTCGAGGTTTTGGCAGCAGATTCAAACTGCCCTGGGGACGAGTTTACATTTCACGAGGGCGTTTCATCCTCAGACCGATGGTCAGTCAGAGAGAACCATTCAGACACTGGAGGATATGCTGCGAGCTTGTGTGTTGGATTGGGGACAAGTGTGGACGGATCACCTCCCACTAGTTGAGTTCTCATACAACAACAGCTGGCATGCATCTATTGGGATGACCCCATATGAGGCACTGTATGGACAGAGATGTCGGACTCCGTTATGCTGGGATGAGCAGAGCAGTGTCAACGGTATAGCCCCTGATCAAACTCAGGATGATATGGCCCGAGTAGCCCTGATTAGAGAGCGACTGCTGACGGCTCAGAGCCGTCAGAAGTCGTATGCAGACAGGAGGCGCAGACCTCTAGAGTTCCGAGTTGGAGCCCATGTGTGGCTGAGAGTGTCCCCGACACGAGGTGTGATGAGATTCGGCATTAAGGGGAAGTTGAGCCCCCGATATGTCGGACCATTCGAGATTCTGGATCGGGTTGGGAGCGCAGCCTACAGATTGGCTTTGCCTCCGCGATTAGAGGGTGCTCACCCTGTGTTCCACGTGTCTCAGTTGAGGGAGTATATACCAGACCCGAGACACGTTGTGAGTTATGATGATTTGGTGGTTGATCCGGACCACACGTTTGCTGAGCATCCTATTGCAGTCCTAGAGCGAGGTATGAGACGCCTGCGTTCGAAGGACATTCCTATGTTGAGGATACAGTGGTTGAGACGTGGACCTGAGGAGGCTACTTGGGAGACTGAGGATAGTATCCAGAGGAACTATCCAGAGTTTTATGCTGGGATAGAGGTACTAGTGGGATCGCCGGGTAGATCTTAGTATTACCTCGGTGAGTGTTATATGCTTATGTGTTTATGTGCTTATATGCCATAATGTATTTATTTCATGCTAGCTCTGATGTGCGTATGATCTGTTACAGATCCTGTTGTGCTAGTACGACCGATAGGTATAGCTGGAGATGGTTCTTACCTCCATGCTATCTCGAGATATGTAGGATTGGATGGAGATATCTTCTCCATGCCCCGATGTTGGTTTGGCTAGAGACGCTTCTCTCTATGCCCCTGATAGGATTGTGATCTTTTGCGGGAGATGATGTTTCTCCACGCCCGTGTTGAGGTTATAGCGTATGGTTGAGGCCAGGTATGTGTTATGATACCTCTATGATAGAGAGTGTATCCCAGTTTTGAGGTTGTGCTTTCGAGGTTTATGCAAGTTTCGGGACGAAACTTTTTTTTAGGGGGGAGAGGTGTAAGAGCCGTATTCTTTCGGGCCGAGACCGGACCTTGCCGAGATTAGCTTTGGCCGAGGTTGGTCTTGCCGCCCCCGCGGTGAGTGGCGCCGCCCCTCCGGCTGGCCGCCCCTGCGGCTGCTTGGACCGCCCCCGCGGTTTCCTGCGGCTGCAGCCGTTTTTGTTGACCTTTGTTGACCCGTGCTTTACCCTTCACTTGGCTCCTTCTTACCCTTGGCTGATCAAGGTCTTCTTCATCTTCTTCTCCAGCTTCTCTCCACGTTCCTTGCTTCCCTTACTTCCTTGAATCTTGTTCTTGAGTTGTGGAAGAGTTTTGTGAGAGTTTTGTGTGTGTAGTGCTTGTGTAAGCTGTGGCTTTGGATATGCTGGGCTTGGAAGCCAGCCTTGGTAGCAGTTGAGCTCTCCTGCAGCCTTAGACCACAGGTGTGGTAAGGTTTCTTCTCCTCTCTTCTTTCTTTCTTGCCTTCCTTCATAGCTTAGGATTAGATGATTGCCTAGGCACGTTTTGATGTTGGTATGTGTATGTATGTGTTTGGGATTGGCTTTGGATGAGAGAAGACGGGAATTGATCACGTGAAGGACCGAGGAGAAACGCAGAATCACGCTCTGCGCAGTCACCGCCCCGCGGCCGTGAGTCACCGCCCCCGCGGTGACATTGTCCAGGCGTCAGCATTGCGCCAGCGGCCGCCCACGTTCCGTGTCACCGCCCCCGCGGCCACATCCCGCCGTGCCCGCGGCCACCTGCTTTCGCCCCTACGTCCCTTGTGACCCGCAGGTGCGTTTTGTCCCGGATCTACCTAAGGCTAGATAGATCCTTTTCCTTCCTAGTATGAGTGTTAGTAGCATGCTAGGTGCGAGTTGAGGTTAGGATGAGTTGAGTACGGAACTGTTATGCCGGTTACGGCCTTGAGGATTACGAGTTGGAATATGATCCGTATGGATCCCTTGGGTCTAGGTGTGACCCCTTGTATGGATATGTATATGATGTATGCGTTATACCTTGTTTAGGTTGAGTTGTTCTCCAGATTGGAGCCGAGTATTCTGAGTCTGTGACACCCGAGGTTGAGGTAAGTCCATAGGACTTAGTTAGCTACCCTCCATATATTGGATGTGTGCCTAAGTGGTGGATGTTATGCTTTATAGCCCGTATGATTTATTGTATTACCGACCTATGGTCTATCGACTGCCCATTGTAGGGCCGTGACAACTTGTCCATTCATCCCGCTGGGAGTCTGGAGGTTCTCTTCGGGCAGGCCAGTATGGCTCAATGGGCCGGCCACCTGCACCACTCCCATATATAAGATTTTTGATCTTCATCGATTTTATTGAAAATTTCGTGTACTACCCCTTTGAACTTTTTCAATAAAACGCAAAGTTTTAAACTATTGTTTTTTTTGATCGGACACCCTCTATAAACCGTAAAACGTGTAAAAAAAAAGTTTCACGCTCTTTGGACCAAGGGATACGACGCATTTGAGGTTTATCGATTTTCCGAGAATTTCGTGTACTACCCCCTTTGAACTTTTTCAATAAAACGCAAAGATTTAAACTATGGATTTTTTTGATCGGACACACTCTATAAACCATAAAACGTGTAGAAAATAAGTTTCACGCACTTTGGACCAAAGGATACCACACTTTTGAGGTTTATCGATTTTCCAAGAATTTCGTGTACTACCCACTTTGAACTTTTTCAATAAAACGCAAAGTTTTTAACAATTGATTTTTTTGATCGGACACACTCTATAAACCATAAAACGTGTACAAAAAAAGTTTCACGCTCTTTGGACCAACGGATCAAGGTTTTTGATCTTTATCGATTTTCTAACAATTTAATGTACTACCCCCTTTGAACTTTTTCAATAAAACGCAAAGTTTTAAACTACTCATTTTTTTGATCGGACAAACTCTATAAACCATAAAACGTTTATAACAAAAACTTCACGCTCTTTGGACCAACGGATACGAGGTTTTTTATCTTCATCGATTTTATTGAAAATTTCGTGTACTACCCCCTTTGAACTTTTTCAATAAAACGCAAAGTTTTAAACTATCGATTTTTCTGATCGGACACACTCAATAAACCATAAAACGTGTACAAAAAAAAGTTTCACGCTCTTTGGACCAAGGGATACGACGCTTTTGAGATTTATCGATTTTCCGAGAATTTCGTGTACTACCCCCTTTGAACTTTTTCAATAAAACGCAAAGATTTAAACTATTGATTTTTTTAATCGGACACACTCTATAAACCATAAAACGTGTAGAAAATAAGTTTCACGACCTTTGGACCAAAGGATACAACGCTTTTGAGATTTATCGATTTTCCAAGAATTTCGTGTACTACCCCCTTTGAACTTTTTCAATAAAACACAAAGTTTTAAACAATTGATGTTTTTGATCGGACACACTCTATAAACAATAAAATGTGTACAAAAAATGTTTCACGCTCTTTGGACCAACGGATACGAGGTTTTTAATCTTTATCGATTTTCTAAGAATTTCGTGTACTACCCCCTTTGAACTTTTTCAATAAAACGCAAAGTTTTAAACAATTGATGTTTTTGATCGGACACACTCTATAAACAATAAAATGTGTACAAAAAATGTTTCACGCTCTTTGGACCAACGGATACGAGGTTTTTAATCTTTATCGATTTTCTAAGAATTTCGTGTACTACCCCCTTTGAACTTTTTCAATAAAACGCAAAGTTTTAAACAATTGATGTTTTTGATCGGACACACTCTATAAACAATAAAATGTGTACAAAAAATGTTTCACGCTCTTTGGACCAACGGATACGAGGTTTTTAATCTTTATCGATTTTCTAAGAATTTCGTGTACTACCCCCTTTGAACTTTTTCAATAAAACGCAAAGTTTTAAACAATTGATGTTTTTGATCGGACACACTCTATAAACAATAAAATGTGTACAAAAAATGTTTCACGCTCTTTGGACCAACGGATACGAGGTTTTTAATCTTTATCGATTTTCTAAGAATTTCGTGTACTACCCCCTTTGAACTTTTTCAATAAAACGCAAAGTTTTAAACTATTGATTTTTTGCATCGGACACACTCTATAAACCATAAAACGTGTATTAAAAAAGTTTCACGTCTTTGGACCAATGGATATGACGTTTTTGATTTATCGATTTTCCAAGAATTTCGTGTACTACCCCCTTTGAACTTTTTCAATAAAACGCAAAGTTTTAAACTATTGAAATTTTGATCGGACACACTCTATGAACCATAAAACGAGTACTAAAAAAGTTTTACGCCCTTTGGACTAAAGGATACGAGGTTTTTGAGGTTTATCGATTTTCCAAGGATTTCGTGTACTACCCCCTTTGAACTTTTTCAATAAAACGCAAAGTTTTAAACTATTGATTTTTTTCATCGGACACACTCTATAAACCATTAAACGTGTACTAAAAAAGTTTCACGCTCTTTGGACCAATGGATATGTCGTTTTTGAGGTTTATCGATTTTTTAAGAATTTCGTGTACTACCTCAAACAAAACTCGACCACCCAAAATTACAAGGTAAATTACGTCATTGGTCCTAAACTTTGAAACGATTTTCTCACTAGTCCCTAAAGTTTAAACTTCGCTTACTAAGTCCCTAAACTTTAAAACGTGTTTCTTACTAGACCTTAAAGTTTAAACTTCGCTTACTAAGTCCCTAAACTCTTAAACGTCTTTCTTACTAGTCCTTTAAGTTTAAACTTCTCTTACTAAGTCTCTAAACTAATGAATATTTTGCGCTCATGACCCCTCCTTACTCTAAATTGACGTGACATATAGCATGTGAAAATCATTTTAATGATTTGACATTATTTATATTTATTTTCTTTTTTTTTTGATAAAAAAACATCTATATATATTGATCAACGTCAAGGTTTAAGAGAATAAAAACAAGGTTTAAGTTAATAATATATTGTGATTGAATGTTTGATGTTAACTACTTTTAGGACTCGTGATTTGCATGATTACATTAATACACATAAAAAGGGTGAAAATAAATCCCGCAACTCCCAATCGTATCCCGGTCCAGATCTCGTCTAAATCTCGACGGAATTTCATAAAAAAAGCAATCCCGTCCCGTCAATAAATATATTTAATATCAAAATATTATTAATAATTTTGAATCATTATAAACTTAAAGCACGTCAATTGCAAAATAACAACTAAAAATTGAAAATTGAAATTGTTAGTGAATATTTATACCCTTAAAAATAAATAAATATTAAAGTAAAAATTTTAAATTTTAAAATTTTAAAATTTAAAATTCGAATATAAAGAGAAAAACAGCCATATTGTCTAAAAAATGAAAATTGTTAATGAGTATTTATACCCTTAATTAAGACTGAAAATCACAAAATTTGATGGCTTTGTTGATATTGTTAGTAAAAATAAAAATAGGCGTAAAACAAACATTTTTAGAGGAGTGACATTTTAGTAATATATGACTATTTGGCTTAAATTCTGGATTCTTAGCGTGTCACATCAGCAATCTATACGCAACTTTGATGTATAGGTAAATATATTGTTATAAATTAGGTTTTAAGATATATAAACCTATTGCTATTTGATGATGTTAAGCTTTTATTTTGTTTTTTTTTTCTAGTAAACTAGTGCTATTTGATGTTACACGTTATAAATTTATAAGAAATTTACAAATTTCTTATAAATCGTAGTAGATTATTACCTTAAACCCTACTTTATTTTTTATCCTCTTAAACCTTGATGTATATCAATATAAATGTGTTTTTTTATTTTATAAAAAGAAATATAAATAATTCCAAATTATTAAATGGTTTTTTACATGTCATTTGTCATGTCAATTTAGAGTGACGGAAGGGCCATAAACGCAAAACATTCATTAGTTTAGGGACTTAGTAAGAGAAGTTTAAACTTCAAGGGCTAGTAAGAAAAACGTTTCAAAGTTTAGGGACTTCGTAAGCGAAGTTTAAACTTTAGGGACTAGTAAGAAAAACGTTTCAAAGTTTAGGGACTTAGTAAGCAAAGTTTAAACTTTAAAGACTAGTAAGAAAAACGTTTCAAAGTTTAGGAACCAATGACGTAATTTACTCCAAAATCACCCCTTTTTTGAAAAGATTTGAAAAAGTTTTTCATAGCTTCTCGATCTTATTTCAGTAATACAAAAATTAAAATAAAAAAAAATTGTTTCCCTTTCACAAAAGACTAAAACCTTGAATGGTCATTAGAATGACCTAATCAAAAGAAAAAAATGCATTGAATATTGAACATATAAGTTGGAAACTCTATCCGAGCACAAATCTTTATCAATAAAGCATCTTAAACTCAACCACTCATTTGAATTATGTTCACCTGCAGAAGAATTTCAATAGCCATTTGTATACGACTATGACCAAATCAAAGTTTGACGATGGAGCCCCATGTTTACATATCATCAACTCGTATATAAATATCCGTCGTCTCAAACATCCAAAACATCCAAATCCTTGTCTAACAATTAGTCCATAATCTCAAAACATGACAAATCGGGTGTTTGCTTGCTTTGCTATCTTTGCAGCCATGGCTTCATTCATGGCATACGCCACCGATCCTACCCAACTCCAAGACTTTTGCGTTGCGATTAACAACCCTAGTGATGCATGTAAGTATCCTTTCTTTGATCATTTCCATCTATTATCCGGTTTATACCTTAAGAGAGTATTATCCAATTATGTGTTATGTCATGGTATCAATAAATAAGTTTTTGTGTTATATTCACATAGTGTTCGTAAATGGGTTATTCTGCAAAAATCCAAATCAAGTTACAGCAGACGACTTCCTCTTTAAGGGTTTGAATGTAGCCGGAAACACCAACAACAAACTCGGTTCTGCTGTAACGGCGGTGGTTCCACAAGTGCTACCGGGACTCAACACACTCGGCATCTCCCTTGCCCGACTCGACTTCGCCCCGTACGGTCTCGTGGCCCCTCATTTCCACCCACGTGCCACCGAGGTGCTTACTCTCCTTGAGGGTACCCTATACGTTGGATTCGTAACTTCCAACCAACCCAATAACGCCCCAAACAAACTCTTCACAAAGGTTCTCTACCCAGGCGACGTGTTCGTTTTCCCTCAGGCGCTCATCCACTTCCAGTTCAATGTAGGGAAGACTAATGCCGTGGCAATATCCGGATTGAGCAGCCAAAACCCCGGTGTTACCACAATTGCAAATGCAGTTTTCGGATCAAAACCGCCTATTTCCGTTGATGTTCTTTCTAAGGCCTTCCAACTAGACGCGAACATCATCAAGGAACTTCAATCTAAGTTTTAAATGAACTGATCGATCCAAAACAATATGAATTAATTTGATACATGGAGTGATTCTACGTACAAAGATAGTTATATACATGAAATAAGATTTATATATTGTATAAGTTCTAGTTTCATAAAATAAATTTAGCATACGTGCGTACCATACTTGTATGCTTGAGCTATGTACTTCCGAATTTTAACTAAATTGATATATATATGACATTTACATATTTACTAGATCGAACTTCCCACGTTATATTTATATGTGATTGGTGATTCAATTACATTTTTTTCGATAGGTTCTTCTATGATGGTTGACTTGAAATATTAATATATATTTGCTCTATGGCATAACTTTGTTGCAGCAATATTTTTGGATGATGGTAATTTATTCACTAGATAGAGAAGAAATATAATATTCAAACGTAGGCATATCTAGGTATTATAATATTGCTTCAATTTCTAGCTTTAATGTATGACACTATATACCCTGATCACATCCGGCGTAAAGTTCATCAATGTATTTGGTCGAAAAGTATATATTCGGGCGTTCTATTTCTACGTCCGGTGTATATACTTCGAACAAAAATCCAGCCATTTTGCCCGCGCTTAAATATCCGGGGTATTTTGTAGTATATATCCGGATATATGTACATTCGGGGTATATAAAAATTTTATATATCCGGCGTATTTGGTAGTAAATACCCCGGGTACACTTATATCCGGGGTATCTAGTTTTTGATATATCTGGCAGATTTAAACGCATATATGCCGGATATTAATATATATGGGGTATTTGATAGTATATACGGTGCATGTACATCCGGCGTATATTTTATAGTCTGGCATATTTGGTCGCTTATAACCCGGATTAATATCCATAGTATTTACTAAATTTAAAAGTATGTTTCATTTTTAAAAAATATACCACAAGTATATAAATACAATATATGAAATAGAGTTGACATGATTCGAATACAATTCATTTCAATCAAAACAAAATCAATATTCTAATTAACTTTATCAAATAAGTGTCTATAAAAACATATCCAAAATGTATAAATAATATTTCTAAACTTAATAAAAATGTTACTAAGCATATATCTTACGGTCTTCAATCATTATTCTAATACATTGATATTCAACATAATAAATTCTAGCTAGAGAATTTCATTCCACTAGCCAAATATTTGTAAAAGAAATAAAAAAAACAATAATAATCATAAAATATCCAAGTATTTTTTAATAAGAAAATATTAACTTTAAAAAATAAAAAATCTAATCAAGGATGATGTTGAACTACATCAAATGCTTCTCCATTCTGAAATGCTTCGGCTATGAAATTTGCGGTTGTTGCTATTTAAAGGCTGTTGAAGAAGCTAGGGAAGACATGACCACTGTGGAGTGGCTTATAGAGACCCTATTGTCTCCTTCCTGATAATTATCCTCATTGTACTGGCCATAACTTAAAGATGGAGGTGTTGTTGGACTGTTCAAGAAGTTCAATAACTTACCAACAAACACTTTCTTTGAAGCCAAATTGGCAGTATATTCACCCTGCAAATTGTGTATATTAGTTCAACAAAGAAGAAATAAATGGAAAAACACTATTGTTTTATGTGATTACGTGCTAGTGGATTTAATCTGTAACGCCCGGAATTTTTAGAAATGTTTTTATCGTGTGATTCCTTTTTCCGTAAATTATTCTACGGGAATATCCGACTTTTATTCCAAAACCGTAAACCGTAAATTATTTTTACGGGAATATCGGAAATATTTCGACCCGTAACCGTATTCTTGTTCCTTCCCTCCTCTTGGGAAAATCCCGGCCGAGACCGAGGCCCAGCCGTGGCTTGTGGAGCTGCCGCCTAGCCTGCAGGAGCACGCCTGCCCAGCTCTGCACCACTCCGCGCCCAGCTGCTCTACAACACTCCTGGCCTCCCTAGCCTGCGCCTAGGCCGACCCCTTGGTCCATGCTGCTCCCTCTTTCACTCCAGCCGGCCTCACTCCCCACTCCACTCCCCTCTCACGCAATCATCTCTCCCTCCCTTCTCCCTCACGCAGCCTCTCCTGCTGCCCTCACGCCACCGTGTCAGCCGCCCCGTCCACCTCTTCGTCTCTCTCTCTGGAACGGAGCATCGCCGGCCGCCACGGTGAGCAGCCGCCGCTAGGGACCGCTCTCCCTCTCTGCATCTCGGTCGAGCGGCCTCACTCCCTTCTTCTCGGCCGAGACATCTCCCTACGTCCACGCCGCTCGAAGCAGGTGAACACCACGCCGCCGCCAACCACACCGCCGAGGAAGAGCTTCCCCGCTGCCCTAGGAGCCGCCGTCTCGCCGCTGCCTTCGGCCTCGGGTGAGCAGGAGCTCACGGTTCTTCTCTTCTGCCGCCACCGGGAGCCAGACCACTGCCGGCCACCTGCAGTACCACCGAGGAAGCTAGCCTCCGCCCTTGCCCCGCCGGTGAAGCAGTGACGCCGTCGGAGAAGCACTGCAGGATCTCGGCCGAGATTTCCAGAAATCTCGGACGGGCCTCCCCCTCTTTTGGTATATTTACAATTCTGACCCTCACTTTCGGTATATTCACAGTTTATACCCTACAGTTTGAGGAATTGCAGTTTATGCCCATAGGTGTTAGGAATTGCATAAGTGCCCGGAAAATATGTTAGCGAGTTTTAATCTCGGGAATTAGACGAGTTTGTCTTAGGTTCCGTTATGCTATAGGTTTACGATCTTTTAACGTGTGGGCGAAATGGATAGTATCATGATAGGTTGGAAATTATAACGTAGTGGAAATGCCAAGTAACGGCTTTTGAGACCTTAGGAGAATGTGAGGAGCGGGATTAGACCTAGTTGGCTTTTCCGTCATTATTGACGAAAATTATGTTGGACTCTAGGATTCGGTCCTAGAATGGGAGTCAAATGATCCTGCGTAGGTCATTTGTGTGGAAGTCTTAGACTTCCCGAGTTGAGCGGGTTTTTATGATACCTTGTTTTGAACAGGTTGAGCACGTCTTCCCAAGGGAAGCGTGAGCGTTTTGTGAGACAGCGTTTGGGACGAGGTAAGTCTCCGGACTTACTTAGCTCGTATTTTCCGTATTAGCATTGATGTGTGTTTGGTGGTGCGTGTTTATGTTTTGCTATAACTATTAAACCGTAAATAGGACTACCGACTTATATGTATAATTTTGGCCCAAGTGTATGATAACGTGCGGTGACAATACTGCCTAGCCCTGCTGGGGTCTAGGGGATTCTCGGCGACTTGCCCGGCGGGTTAGATGGACGGAGGCATCCGTGCCATTCCTTGCCGGAGGGGAAACCGAGGCGGGACCGTCGGGGTCCCGTGTCACAACCGAAGATTGAATTAGAACGGGTTATGACTTAATGATAAAAAGATAAAGGAACGGACTTGTGTGATTTATATTATATGCTATGAGTGTGCTTGTGCCTTCACTGCTTTTCTAATCCATAGAATATTAGCTAACGGTTTAAACCGATTGTGTAGATGACTTGCAGGCTAGGAATGCCGCCGAGTGAGGTGGAGGAGTGGACAGCCGGGGTCTCCGTACATTATAGGACGGGGATATTTTGAGTCTTTTCATGTTGTCATTTTATGGATATTGTCGTTAGTTAGAATTCGGATTTATTTACGTTGTTTTGAGGACTCGGCTGAGTTTCCAAGTTGTAGCTTCGTACTTTTCGTTTCCGCATACATTAAAACATATTTGAGTTTTCGACCTTTATTTGTGCCATGTTGGAAGGTCCGGTGAAATTGTTGTCAAGCTAAGGGTCGGGACCCATTGTGAGGTCTCGCCCGTAGCGCCCCGAGTCCCGCGGATTTGGGGTGTTACAAAAGTGGTATCAGAGGCCTAGGTTGACAACAATGGCACTCGCAATCTTTGTAAAGGCCGAATGGGGTATAAAACAGAACCCCCACGGGTTCTGACTTTTCGTTTTCAAAATCATATGCATGAGTCGGGATTGGGTTAGAATGTACGGGACCACCGCTCCTTCCGCAAACCTCGGCGACATAGATCTCTTGATTAGATTTTGGTACTTATATTATTAAGTACATAGTTATTATATAGTTACATATAATATATGACCTTAGGGTGATTATGGAAATTGTAAGTACCTAGATACTATGTGACCTTAGGATGTTTGGGCTTGCATGCCTTGGATATGTATTATGAACACGTTACATTTATGCTTTTAAGTTATTTTATCGGATTATAAATAGTACCACGTATTTATAATTAAGTAAACGCAATACGAAATCAGATGGCACGTACGAGAGCGACCGCATATGTGGGACCCGATAGGGGTAGACCACCACTTCCCCCTGCCGCCCCAAGAGGACGGGGACGTGCAGGAAGACCTCCAGGTACGAGAGGTAGAGGTTGGGGACGCATCCCCGTTGCGGACCCACCAGTTGTGGGTGCACCAGCAACAGAGGCCCCAGCAGAGGAGGTCACTAAGAGCATCATTCCCGAGGCTAGGGATGGGACCGTGGTTAGGTCCGGAGCACAGGGTTCTTCATCTACCAGGACCGGAGGAGCGTCTGTGGCAGCTACTGTATTTGGAGATTACGTACGTCAAGTAGAGGAGGCGTTTAGGACTGGAGCACCACCTCCCGCACCACTAGTGCCTGCACCTGCACCAGAGAGATCAGCTGAGGTCACACAGAGGGTGACCTAGGTTCCGGCTGCACCATAGATAGTTGCACCAGCAGTTGTTGCACCCGAGCCAGTTGTGGAGATTGCTAGGCCGAGAGACGAGCTGAGATCTCCGAGACCGGATTCATGGTTGAAGGCTTTCAACCAGCAACATGTACCCTACTTCGACTGGAAGGTAGGATTAGAGGTGGATCATTGGATTGGGCACGTTGAGTCAGCCTTAGAGGCGATCCGCTGCCCGGAGGAGAGGCAGGTGGAGATAGTTCAGACACTATTTTGAGAGCAGGCTTAGTACTGGTGGAGGACAGTTAGAGGCGGTGTGACCAGGATGGATCAGCTGTTGAGCCTCGTTAGGGAGACCTTCTGCCCTACTTCACTGAGGAGTGACAGAGTCCAGGACTTCCTGGAGGCAGGATTTGAGGACGTCCCAGTCATTGAGGCGATCAGGCGTTTCCGGACAGAGTTAGCCTTGCTGGGACCTTCTGCGCCCCCAGCGGACCAGCATGTCTACCTCTTTTTCCAGAGACTGAGGGAGTCTACCCGTGCTTACCTGGCGGGATTCCATTGTACCTCACTAGCGGAGTACCAGGACCGGGCTTCGGCCTATGAGAGAGACCGCCTTAGGTCTAGGAGAGCAGCACAGTCCGGGAAACCGGACAAGAGACAAAGGACGGCACCAGTTGGGTCCGGGGCCGGAGCTATAGGTCAGCGACGTTCTGGTCCTCAACAGTCGAGACCGGCATCCGAGGGAGGACCTCAGTGCTACGGTTGTGGAGGGTTTGGACACAGGAGGGATACATGTAGGAAGCCCCCTGTGGCTTGTTTCACTTGTGGCCAGATGGGCCACCGAGCCGCTTTTTGCCGTCAGGGCAAGTCCCAGTCACAGCAGGGTTCCTCGCCTGCTGGTATAGCAGGGGGCAGTCAGAGGCCGCCCTAGTACCAGGCACAGGGCTCTCAGCAAAGGAGCCAAGGTCAAGGTCAGACCCGCACTCAGGGATCCGCTCAGGGACAGGGCCGAGGTAGAGGCCGAGGTGGAGGTACTCAGGAGACCCGAGGCACACAGGCCAGAGTATTTGAGCTGAGGAGCGATGTTGATCCTCCAGCACCGGCAGCCCCAGGTACTATTCAGATTCACGGTTTTTCGGTCCGAGTTTTATTTGATACGGGTGCTACGCACTCGTTTATATCCGATGATTGTGTAGCTAGGTTGTCCTTAGCTATGATAGAGGGGAGACCCTTTACTATAGGGTTACCCGATGGAGGTAGGGTTAGTGGTACCCGAGAGGTACGCGGTTGCCCCATTCGTTTGGGGAACCGAGATTGGTTGGCCGACTTCTTTGTCATGCACTTAGTGCATGAAGAAGTCATCTTGGGTATGGATTGGATGGACCGCCATCATGCCGTTTTGGACATCATGAGGACCGTGACAATTTCCACAAAGACGGGGCAGGAGGTGATTTTCTGAGGTTGGGACCTCAGGAAAGCCGGTACAGTCATTAGCGCCGTTCGAGCCGCTAGACTTATCGGGCAGTGTTGTGAGGCCTTCTGGTGTTATGCCATGAAGGAGGAGGAGACGGGACCATCACTGGAGGAGATCCCTGTGGCATGCGAGTTCGAGGACGTATTCGGGGAGCCACTTGGGCTACCACCACAGAGGAGCGTTGACTTCACCATTGAGTTGGAGCCCGGCACTAGGCCGATCTCCAAGGCTCCATACCGCATGGCGCCGATCGAGTTGTTGGAGCTGAAGAAGCAGCTCGAGGAGTTAGCTGATAGAGGTTTCATACGCCCGAGCGTTTCCCCTTGGGGTGCACCGGTCCTCTTCATTAAGAAGAAGGACGGTTCTTTGAGGCTTTGTATCGACTACCGGGAGTTGAACAAAGTCACCGTCAAGAACAAGTACCCGTTACCGCGCATTGATGTTTTAGTAGACCAGTTGCAGGGAGCCTCCGTGTTTTCACGTATCGACTTGAGGTCGGGATACCATCAGCTTAGGGTGAGAGATGAGGACATACCGAAGACGGCATTCACGACGAGATACGGCCACTATGAGTTTGTCGTGATGCCGTCTTCATGGAGTTGATGAACAGCGTCTTCATCGACTTCTTGGACCAGTTCGTGATGGTATTTATTGACGACATCTTAGTCTACTCCCGGAGTAGAGAGGAGCATGAGGGACACCTGAGGACGGTACTTCGAGTCCTCCAGGATAGAGAGCTTTACACTAAGCTCTCTAAGTGTGAGTTTTGGATGTCCGAGGTGGCATTTTTGGGACATATAGTTTCTTCCGAGGGTGTCATGGTCGACCCGGCGAAGATTGAGTCTGTTTCCTCATGGCCGCCTCCTAGGACGGTCAAGGAGGTGCGCAGTTTCTTGGGCTTAGCGGGATACTACCGCCGTTTTGTTGAGGTTTCTCCGTGATTGCACGACCGCTCACTTCCTTGCTGAGGAAGTCTACCAGGTTCGTCTGGTCCGAGCCTTGCCAGCGCAGCTTTGAGGAGCTGAAGAGGAGGTTGACCTCCGCTCCTGTGTTAGCCCAGCCTGAGGGCATAGAGGACTTTGTAGTATATAGTGACGCCTCCAAGCTAGGCTTGGGGTGCGTCTTGATGCAGAGAGGTAGGGTTATTGCGTACGCTTCTCGACAGCTGAAGCCGTACGAGGAGAACTACCCTACCCATGACCTCGAGCTAGCGGTAGTGATTCACGCCCTGAAGATCTGGCGACACTACTTGTACGGGGTCACGTGTCAGATCTTCACAGACCATAAGAGTCTGAAGTACATATTCACTCAGCGGGAGTTGAATAACCGCCAAAGGAGATGGCTGGAGCTCATCAAGGACTTTGACTTGGAGATTTTATACCATCCCGGGAAGGCGAACGTATTCGCCGATGCTTTGAGTAGGAGGACACCTCGGGAAGAGGTGATAGCTCGGCTTACGGTTCAGCTTCAGCTACAAAGGGATTTGATGGGCTTAGAGTTGGATATCCGATTTCCGGGTACAGACGGTCGTTTATCCGAGTTAGAGGCGTTACCTGACTTGTCCGGCGAGATCCTGCGGAAGCACGAGGGATGTCCCCTTTTGATGAGGATCCGGGACAGGATGTCCCGAGGAGAGGCACCACAATTTGTCACGGGGGCAGATGGGCTATTGAGACGTCAGGGACGTATTTGTGTACCGTCGGATCCGGAGCTTAGAGAGCGGATTTTGCACGAGGCCCATTCTACACCTTACTCCGTGCACCCAGGCGCGAGTAAGATGTACCAGGACCTTAGGAGATCCTATTGGTGGGGCGGGCTCAAGCCCGATGTAGCTAGATATGTGGCCCGATGCGCGACCTGCCAGCAGGTCAAGATCGACCACCATAGACCCGGAGAAGAGCTACACCCACTGCCCGTGCCGCAGTGGAAGTGGGGGGATATATCTATGGACTTCGTGACGGGACTGAGACCCAGTAGGAGCTTTGACGCGATATGGGTGGTAGTGGACCGGTTAACGAAGACCGCACGTTTCATTCCTATACGGGAAACGTGGCCGGTGAGTCGTTTAGCCGAGGAGTTTACCCGTCAGATTGTGAGACTACATGGAGTCCCGAGGACCATCATCTCGGATAGGGACGGGCGTTTTACCTCGAGGTTCTGGCAGCAGGTACACGCCGCCCTAGGTTCGAGTCTCCATTTCACCACCGCATATCACCCCCAGACCGACGGCCAGTCTGAGCGGACTATTCAGACTTTAGAGGATATGCTTCGAGCATGTGTACTAGACTGGGGTCAGGTATGGCCAGATCATCTCCCGTTGGTCGAGTTTTCGTATAATAACAGTTGGCACGCTTCGATTGGGATGGCACCGTATGAGGCATTGTATGGACGGAGATGCCGTACTCCCTTGTGTTGGGACAAGCCCGGGAGCTCTAGCATTGTAGCACCAGATCAGGTACAGGACGACATGGCGAGAGTCGCTTTGATTCGGGAGAGGATGTTGGCTGCGCAGAGCCGTCAAAGGTCGTATGCGGATAGGAGGCGTAGACCTATCGAGTTCAGGGTAGGAGCCCAGGTCTGGTTGAGAGTGTCACCGACACGAGGCGTTAGACGATTCGGCATTAAGGGGAAGTTAAGCCTCCGATATGTCGGACCATTTGAGATCTTAGAGAGAGTCGGTGAGGTGGCATACCAGTTAGCATTGCCACCGCGGTTGGAGGGTATACACCCGGTCTTTCATGTCTCTCAGCTGAGAGAGTACATCCATGACCCGAGACACATCGTTAGTCATGAGGACCTAGTGGTCGAGCCGGACCACACTTTCGCAGAGCACCCGATAGCGGTCTTAGAGCGGAGTACGAGACGCCTTCGATCGAAGGAGATACCGATGCTTAGGATTCAGTGGTCGAGACGAGGAGCCGACGAGGCTACATGGGAGACGGAGGATAGTATTCGGAGGAACTATCCCGAGTTTTATGCAGACCTAGCAACATCGATAGGACCGTCGGGTTAGTCCCGAGATCTTTCTTGTTTGCTTTTTGTGATATGTGTTTGGTTGAGTTATGTGGACCTTACGAGGTTGTGATATGTTTCTATACATGAGCTTGATTTAGAGATGACGGTATACCTTTTATGAGTTGTACGGAGTTACGAGGGGATATATTGGAGAGTGTTTGGGTTTAGCAAGTTTCGGGACGAAACTTGTTCTTAGGGGGGTTAGTTGTAACGCCCGGAATTTTTAGAAATGTTTTTATCGTGTGATTCCTTTTTCCGTAAATTATTCTACGGGAATATCCGACTTTTATTCCAAAACCGTAAACCGTAAATTATTTTTACGGAAATGTCGGAAATATTTCGACCCGTAACCGTATTCTTGTTCTTTCCCTCCTCTTGGGAAAATCCCGGCCGAGACAAGCTCGGCCTGCCTATCCCGGCCGAGACCGAGGCCCAGCCGTGGCTTGTGGAGCTGCCGCCCAGCCTACTCTGCCTAGCATGCAGGAGCACGCCTGCCCAGCTCTGCACCACTCCGCGCCCAGCTGCTCTGCAGCACTCCTGGCCTCCCTAGCCTGCGCCTAGGCCGACCCCTCGGTCCATGTTGCTCCCTCTTTCACTCTAGCCGGCCTCACTCCTCCCTCACTCCCCACTCCACTCCCCTCTCACGCAGTCATCTCTCCCTCCCTTCTCCCTCACGCAGCCTCTCCTGCTGCCCTCACGCCACCGTGCCAGCCGCCCCGTCCACCTCTTCCTCTCTCTCTCTCTCTGGAACGGAGCATCGCCGGCCGCCACGGTGAGCAGCCGCCGCTAGAGACTGCTCTCCCTCTCTCCATCTCGGTCGAGCGGCCTCACTCCCTTCTTCTCGGCCGAGACATCTCCCTACGTCCACGCCGCTCGAAGCAGGTGAACACCACGCCGCCACAAACCACACCGCCGAGGAAGAGCCTCCCCGCTGCCCTAGGAGCCGCCATCTTGCCGCTGCCTTCGGCCTCGGGTGAGCAGGAGCTCACGATTCTTCTCTTCTGCCGCCTTGGCCCTCGCCGGAGAACGGCCGCCACCGGGAGCCAAACCACTGCCGGCCACCTGCAGCACCACCGAGGAAGCTAGCCGCCGCCCTTGCCCCGCCGGTGAAGCAGTGACGCCGTCGGAGAAGCACTGTAGGATCTCGGCCGAGATTTCCAGAAATCTCGGACGGGCCTCCCCCTCTTTTGGTATATTTACAATTTTGACCCTCACTTTCGATATATTTACAGTTTATACCCTGTAGTTTGAGGAATTGCAGTTTGTGCCCATAGGTGTTAGGAATTGCATAAGTGCCCGGAAAATATGTTAGCGAGTTTTAATCTCGGGAATTAGACGATTTTATCTTAGGTTCCGTTATGCTATAGGTTTACGATCTTTTAACGTGTGGGCGAAATGGATAGTATCATGATAGGTTGGAAATTATAACGTAGTGGAAATGCCAAGTAGCGGCTTTTGAGACCTTAGGAGAATGTGAGGAGCGGGATTAGACCTAGTTGGCTTTTCCGTCATTATTGACGGAAATTATGTTGGACTCTAGGATTCGGTCCTAGAATGGGAGTCAAATGATCCTGCGTAGGTCATTTGTGTGGAAGTTTTAGACTTCCCGAGTTGAGCGGGTTTTTATGATACCTTGTTGTGAACAGGTTGAATACGTCTTCCCAAGGGAAGCGTGAGCGTTTTGTGAGATAGCGTTTGAGACGAGGTAAGTCTCCGGACTTACTTAGCTCGTATTTTCTGTATTAGCATTGATGTGTGTTTGGTGGTGCGTGTTTATGTTTTGCTATAACTATTAAACCGGTAAATAGGACCACCGACTTTTATGTATAATTTTGGCCCAAGTGTATGATAACGGGCGGTGACAATACTGCCTAGCCCTGCTGGGGTCTAGGGGATTCTCGGCGACTTGCCCGGCGGGTTAGATGGACGGAGGCATCCGTGCCATTCCTTGCCGGAGGGGAAACCGAGGCGGGACCGGACTTGTGTGATTTATATTATATGCTATGAGTGTGCTTGTGCCTTCACTGCTTTTCTAATGCGTAGAATATTAGCTAACGGTTTTAAACCGATTGTGTAGATGACTTACAGGATAGGAATGCCGCCGAGTGAGGCGGAGGAGTGGACAGCCGGGGTCTCCGTACATTATAGGACGGGGATATTTTGAGTCTTTTCATGTTGTCATTTTATGGATATTGTCGTTAGTTAGAATTCGGATTTATTTACGTTGTTTTGAGGACTCGGCTGAGTTTCCAAGTTGTAGCTTCGTACTTTTCGTTTCCGCATACATTAAAACATACTTGAGTTTTCGACCTTTATTTGTGCCATGTTGGAAGGTCCGGTGAAATTGTTGTCAAGCTAAGGGTCGGGACCCATTGTGAGGTCTCGCCCGTAGCGCCCCGAGTCCCGCGGATTTGGGATGTTACATAATCCGCTCCTCAAGAGATGAGACCAAATTTCTCCATGCGTCTAGTTTTCATAGTCTTGAAAATAGTTTGACACCAAATTTCTCCATGCGTCTAGTTTTCATAATCTTGAAAATAGTTTGACAGTAGCATAGTTACTATAGTACTAAGAAATGTCATTGTACTCTCATCTTTAAATTTCTCCATGCATCCACCTTTACACTGGATCCTTAAACCTACGAAATATACCTCATCAGAATAGTTATCAGGAACCGTAGTGCTTCTTTGAGGTCTGTCATTACTAGGAAATGCAAACACAAGCTACTAAATGAAAGCAAACCGTAGAAGCAGATAAGAAAAATAAGGTTCCAAAAACAAGAAACAAGCCTCCAAAACAGAGCAAAAAGTATATTCTCACATAATTGTCATAGACAAATGCTCGATGTTTGATGAGCTACATAATTTAATACCTTCAAGCATTCAAATCAAAGAGTAACATCGATAAATTAGATATCTTCCCAGATTTGGAATAATGATAAACATGTCATTCATTATCAATCTCAACTCCTATCCAAAAAAATGTAACTACGTACATCATTGTAAGCAGTAAGCACACATCACTAACTAACAAATGGACTCAAATACCCGCCTTCGGCATTTCAATAGCGTGAAACTAAAAAAATATAACTACGTACATATATACTGATTTACACCAAATTACAAACGCCTGCAGGCATTCTTCCGGCTAACAAAAAAAATTAATTGATATCAAATACATATAGATAAGTATATATACTTCAGGAAGATAGATACGCAAATAATTCAGCAATGAAATGTACTTTGGGACTTCTAGCCTGAAGTTTTGAAGCAATGGTTATTGGAGTAGTCGCACTGAAAATGTCCCCTGCTATGTGATTGCCATGGAAGTAACTTTTAACTCCTGGCTTCCTATAGCTTCTAGTACTAGCACATTTTCCCTTGTTAACCAATCAAACTAGTGAACACCTTTCACTTCAACAATAGCAAGGGACACAGAGTTCAATGCAAACCATGAATGCATGCCAGCGTATGTTTTCTTATCAGTGATGACATGAAAATCTATCTTCTCCGGCTTTGAAGACGAGTGGATGGTGGAATTAACCACAACTGAGGCAGCCGATATATTGTCAGTTGACAACACAAAATGAAAATACGAGTTATCAGACAATAGTGAAAGCAACTCTGGGGCAGGCGATTGTTTTGGTCAAATGCAAGGAAAGACAATTTAGAATTGCGCTTGCAACAAAGTTTTTATTCATAAACTCTACAAACTTTGATTCCCTGATATCCCTCTAAGATTATCCATCTACATACAAAAATAATCTCTATCTCAGTGACATAAAGCATTTTACCAGTCTAATTAAATCAAAATGTTCTACACAAAAATATAATTGAGGAAAATGATAAAATAAGAACTAAGTTAGCTTATAGAAAAATGTAATTAACAAAAATAAGCTAAACCTCAAAATCGAAATAAAGATAACAAAAATAGAAGAATACCTACATCAATCACTCATTCTCCAGTCCGTCCAGTCCGTCATTCGTTTATTCAAACACAATAATGGATATGGGTTAATTTTTCAACCGCGGTAATGGAAACATTCAAGTATGAAGTTCTTGGAGCAATTCCCAGTTGGAGCAATTCGAAGTTCTCACTTCTTGGAGGAATTCCCAGTTCGCGGGAGATTTAGGGTTACTCTTCTTTGAACTCGTTAACGTTGGGAAAGAAGTACGGTTTCGCAGCTCGCTGGAGATTTAGGGTTACTCTTCTTCAAATTATTAAACGATGAGGAAGAAGTACGGTTTCATTATCATAGGTATTTTGGTATAATATTTGGCTCAACTTAATAGGATTTTAATTTATAATGTTTAGGTCAAATATCCCGGGCGCTAGTAACCGCAGTATATGATTCAATTTTTAAACAGATATCCCAGCTACTATTACTTAATTTATTCAATGTTATACGTCAGATATATTAATATTCGGCATATAAAGTCCCAACTCTATTTTTTCATTTTCCGCATGAACTTTATACCTCATAGTTAGTGTGCCCGGGGCATATTAGGGTAGTATAAACCCATTTTTGTAGTAGTGTGAATCTAAAAACAAATAGGAACAAACATAACAACATATAACATCATACTCTCGCACTATTTTGCCTTACATCAATAATTTAGTCTTATCATGGATGTAATTCCCACAAATGGAGAATTAATCATGTTTTCGATCTTGATTATCTCTAAGCATTCATTTTTTAACAATGCATAATCTACTAAGTTTCACTTACCGGTCTTAAGTTAGAAGGTTAAGCTATCATTTGATCGTACAATCATGGATCAATTAAATACTTAACAAGCAAATCAAGGTTAGAAAACCTAAATCACCAACTTATAAAGCAAACCCAACATGAGAGTTATGAACCTAGATTTCTAAATTTCCTAGATGTAACTAAGCATGCATCATTTTCTCATCAATTCATGAATAAACACTTCAACAAGTTTAAAAAACACGAATTTGGGGCTTTTACCCCAAACCTAAAAATGAGATTACTTACCCATATAAAAATATAATCTAAACATGGCTTTTTACATATCAAATTAAAGATAGATAAAGAGAAATTTACAGATAATAACCAACAAAAATGAGTTACCAAGTACAAAATAGGTGCTTTTCGCTTGAATACTTTAAGAACAAGGAAGAACAAATGAAGAACCATCTAAATCTCTTACTTTTGATTCAAATTCTAAGGGAAATTGTTGTAGAAAATGGTTCATGGTTGTCACTATGCAATCCATAGTGTAAAAGTTTTAATTAAGCTTTCAAACATAATTAGTCGTTGAACCGACTGAAGGACACACAAGAAAGTCACAAGAACTTGTTTACGCAGTTCGGAGTTTCCTTCTACGTCTGCGGGATCTCAAGAGGGGAGATCCAGTCCCAGATTCCACTAGGTATCCAAACAGTTTTTTCAAATACAAGAATAGACACTTAACTTGCAAGAGCACTAAAGCTAGCAAAGAATCAAAGGAAGCCATATAGGAAGAAAGATAAGCAAGTATGGAAGAAAATCTCCCTCAAAGGCACCCTGCGAAAGATCTGAGATAGATCCTTTCGCAAACCAAAATCCAATGAACTGATGGTGTAAACTTTCGTCTTCGTCTTCACTCTTTAGATCTCTCTCGTTGCTAACGAGTTATGGAAGATCTGCTTTCTCCCTCTCTTTCTAACAAAAACCCTAGCGAACAAGAAGCTGCAAAAAACCAGCTTGCTTTTTTTTCTCTCTGTCGTTGTTTTTCTTAAAAAAACCTGAACTCACCTGTATATCTTGCTATAAGATGGATTAAAAACAACGTACTTGGGCCTTGTAAGACTGGATTCACAACTCAGGCCAAAACATCATAATTCAGTTAATATGATATAAACAAACCAACTAAAGTTTAACCTTTCTTCCTTTAGAGTATAACATATATATCAGGATCTGGTAGGAACCACCCTTAGAGTAGGGAATAGGAACCTCTAAGATCCGTAGGATTAAAATTTGAACGGACATGATGGAAGGTACATAATAAGCTTTCATAGGTGAGATTCATATGATTGTTCAATTTTCACAAATAAATCATTAAATAATATACATATTAGGAAAACAAATATCCTATTTTTGGGCTATCCCAAAAATAAACGTTGAATGAATTGATTCCCATTGACTAGTAATTTTTTATACAGAAGGATGCTCGTTAATTTTATATTATAAGATTGATCGTTAATTTTTTTTACTCGTTAATATGTATAATACTATAAATTAACGACCATAATTTATTAAAAAAAAACGACCAGAATCCAACACTAATTTTAACGAATGATGATTTTACAAATACTAATGACCAAAATTTTAAAAAAATATAATAACGACCATAATCAAAAAATAAATAAAAATTAACGACTAAAAAAAATTAACGATCAAAATTTGTGTTTTTTTTATATTTTGTTTGAAGTGTTCCTACATGATCAAAAAAATTAATGATCAAAAAAATTAACGACTAAAAAAAAATTAACGCTCAAAATTTGTGTTTTTTTATTTTTAGTCGTTAATTTTTTTTTTTGATTTTGGTCGTTATTATAATTTTTTTAAAATTTTGGTCGTTAGTATTTGTAAAATCATCGGTCGTTAAAATTTGTGTTTGATTCTGGTCGTTAAAATTAGTATTTGTAAAATTTTGATTCTGGTCGTTAAAATTTTTGGGTTATCCCAAAAATAAACGTTGAAGCAATTGATCGTTAATATATTTTATAAGAAATTTGATCGTTAATATATTTGGTCATTAATATATTTTATAGAGAAATTTGATCGTTAATAAATTTTATAAGAAATTTGATCGTGATTGGTCGTTAAAATTTGTTTTGGTAGTTAAAATATGAAAAAAGACATTTTAACCACCAATTTTTCTCTATAAAATTTTACGACCCACAAAATTTTAACGATGACTATATTAATTATATAAAAAACATTTTAACGACCAAATTTTCTCTATAAAATATAATAACGACCCAATATGAAAATAATGTATTACCATAATTTGGTCGTTATTATATTTTATAGAGAAATTTTAGTCGTTAAATATTTTAATCATAATTCTATTAGAGGCAATATAATATTCTCATTGATTATTACCATAAACAATGTTAAATCTTGGACGTTCATCTATATTAATCCAACGGCTATTATAAGTCCCTATTTCCTACTCTAAGAGAGGTTCCTACATGATCCTAACTATATATATATATATATATATATATATATATATATATATATATACCTTATACTTGATTATTATACTTGTTATCTAAGCTACCTAACTTAGTCATGAACTAAGTGGCAACATTAGCTAACATCACATGTTAATCAAGTATGGCAAATATTGTAATATGTTATAATCTACAAATCTCTACCAAAACTCAAGTGCTACAAATTGCAAGTTATAATGTCCAAAGTTCTTGTTACATGACAAGAATTAGTAATACAACACATGGTTTTATTTGAAGGTGTGGGATGTGGTTCCCCTTCACTAAAATCCAAAAAGACGTTACAAGTATGAATGAACAAAACTTGCAAACACCTCGGTCTCCTCTATTTTTACACCGCAAGCCAAGTTTTGCATAAACTTGGTCGAGTTTTGGCAAAAATAGTTGTCAATTCTTCTTGAATTTGGACATTTTTGGAGGTCTTCATTGAGGATTCATTTCTCGGTGTAAATCACAAAGTTGTATCTTTCAAAATACCTTTCCATCGAGTACATGCATGTCTTTTAATTCATTTTGGGGCCTCATATAGCTTCGTTTTACTAAAGCTGCACAAATGTAATTTTTAGGCCTTCTAATTGTGTTCACAAATCCTCATTGTTTTCTACATGACACTTCTTTGGAACTTCCAAACATCCATAATTGACATCTCAAAGTGTCCCCTTGATTGTTCTTGATTCTTAGCTTCAACTTATGCATCTCAATACTTCGATATTGACTCGGTTTTTACTCAAAGACTCGTTTGAGACGTTTTTGATCATTTTAAACCCATGTATGCTTAAATCGCTCCTATAAGACAACACAAAGGAAATAGACATCTAATTGACAATATTTGCTCGTAACGGAATATATGGATGCCCAATTCATGTAAAACTACACTAAATTAAGCTAAACATGCACCAAAAAACTAGCATGAAAACATGCCATTAACATATAAAAATGGACTTGTCCTTTTCTGTGTATATTGATAACATGATTTATCGACATGTTGCACTCATGCATTTAGTTAGATTTCCCCTTTTTGCATTTATGTTTTGGCCTTAGTTTGTGTCATTTATGCTTGTTTAGTTCTACTTTGCAAGAATAGATGTCTACACACACTATTTGTGGCTTTGTAGGTGATTTGACACATTTTGGAGCTAAAACGACGTATTTGAGGATCAAGCCTCGAAGTGGATGCATTGGAGCGAGCATACGTGCACGGAAAAGGGCTAGGAATCAAGCTAAAGGCATGGAAGGAATGACCAAAGAGCATCTTGGTCGAGATCCAGCCCGAGATTTCTTCCTTTAGCATTATATTTTATTTGCGGGCTTTTTTCTTTTTAGCTCAATGTCTTTTTACCTAGATTTTTATTATAAAATGAAGCCTTGGATTTATTCCAAGGTGTGCTGGGAGTCGCCCAGAGTTAGCCCTAGAGGGGGGGGAGCCGTCTCCTTCCCTTCCCTTCTTCCTTCACCATTGTTCTTCTTAGTTTGGATAAAAGTTTGACACTTTTGCATTCGGATTTGTTAAGAGATATTGTTGAGTTGAGATTTGTCAAGATTGAAGGTTTCCATTTATTGAAGTTAAGTTCTTTTTATTCCCCTTTGTTATTTATTTATTTGTCTTTCTTTGATATGATTGTTATTGGCTAGAACCTTGTGGTTCCAAGGTTAACAGAGATTTGTTTATGCCTTTGATTATGATGGATTAGATTGTGATTTGTTTTGGCTTCAAATTGCTTGAAATCCTAATGGTTGGCTTGAACTTGAATCTAGTTAGAATCCTTCTAGCTAGTAACCTAAGTTGGAATTGAGACTTACCCGGTGATATTCCTTCTTAGATACATGAGTGATTGATCATAGGTGATAAAGGTTTATCCTTTATTGGTTGAATGTGCTTAGATTCCTTCCTAAGTAGGGTAATACTTGAGACTTACCCGGTAATGGTTTACCTTTCCCTTAGTTTGTAGTCTGGTTTGTTCAAAATTTCCTACCTCTCTACCTTGAGACTTACCCGGTAATAGGTAGTTGGTTTGGAACTAGATAGTCTTGAGACTTACCCGGTAATAGACTATCAGCCTAGAAACGTTTATCCCTATGACTTTTCTACCATATATCTTTATGAGTCTTCCTGAATCTATATGTATAAACAATGATCTTGAACCCTTGGAATCTATTTTCTTTCCTTTAACTTGATTATCTTTGTTTTCCCTTTTTGTTTGTTTGTTTTGACTTTCGATCAATAGTGACAGTTGATTGTGAATCCTTTAAAACCCTTTTAAAACCTTTTTGACTTCTTTTCCTTATCTTTTCCAACCTCCTGTCTTTAATTGAGATCTATTTTATATTTAATCATTGCTGCATATTAATCCTCTCAGTCCCTGAGATCGACCCTGAAATACTTGTCCTACTTCGTACGATCCATACATTGTGGGTTCGTTGCTATTTAGGGAATTATTACAAGTTATAAATTTAAGACTATCCCTTCCTAGTTTTGCTACCCTGTGGATTTCTCTCTCTTTTGATAGGGTGTAAAAATAGCGAACATATATCATCTACTATATAATACTAAAACATAAGTGAATAAGCTCACTTGTCGTCCTCACATTAAGCCACCACGACTTTTGCCACTTGTCAACACCATATTACGCCACGTCGGATTTTGCCACGTGTCATTCTCACATTAAACCGTATCTTTGGTAGTTTTGATTATGGAAGATTATTTCCAATTTTGATTTGCTTATTTTATCTTCATTCAAATCTTTATTTTAAAAAATGACCAAATATAAACTATTGAGCTAATATTTTGATATATTATAGAAAAAAAAATCATATATCTTAATTATAATGCATAATATTCCTTAAAATTATATTTTTTATTTAATATTTCACATTCTTTAGTTGTAATGATTAATAATTTAATTACAATTTTTTATATAGGTTGTTGATGATGTAATTTGTTGTTGTCTTTTACATAGTTTTGTTATAGTTTTATTTTAAATTCTCAGTTTTTAGATATATATATATATTCCTTTTTTTACAGTAATATCATTTAAAATTATATTTTTATATGGATCGCAATACATTTTTTACCATTAAAAAAATTTAGTTCAAAACTTACAAATCCCGTACAAGGTACGGGTACTAAACTAGTTTTTTTCTAATCGGTTACAAGAGAATATTTTCACAATCTAATAATTATAATGCTAAAATCTATATTTTATAAGTTAATTGATTATAAGATTAGTTGACATGAATGTCATACATGTTAAATATGATACTCAAAATTTCTCTTGTACACAATTTGGTGTAGACAATGTAATAACTTTTTTGTACAAGAACTAATTTAAACAATTTTCTTGTACACAATTCTTGTATTGTATACAAGTAACTCGAAAATATTACTAGAATAATTTTATCGTACACGAGTGATTTGACTATTTATTGTACTTAAAACTCTTCCGAAACGCTTCTCCTTCCCCATTAATTGTATCCGACATATCCTCTCCATGCTTAGAAGAATCGCACAATCTCGCAACAATGTCACTCCTTAGGGGTTGTTGTTGGATTTTGCCTTTTTTCCCTCTTGCTAATTGTCCTTCTTTTAAATCTTTCTTGCTCTTATTCAATTTAATTTATATTTATTTCAAAAAATCTCATGTACTTGACTTAAAAAGTACATTTCAGTGAATCTAAACTATTCTTGTACCTGAATGTGAGCGATATATTAAAGAAAGGATTACTCGGATCTTAATATTAAATTTGGGATGTTACACTCATCAATTTTTGTTGTTTTAGGTTGTGTTTGCTAAGCACAAATCACTGCGTTTGCTAAGCACAAATCACTAGTGATTTGTTGTGTTTATTCGTGTTTTTAATATATGTGCGTTTGGGAGAGCAAAAAACACTAGTGATTTGTAGTTTTTTTTATGTTTTAAAAACCCGGATAAAAGTGAGGATTTGTGTTTTTTTTAAATGTTTTTCAAACAAAAAAACTACATTGTCCCTATTCAACATATTTACTAATTAAACCGGATATATCAACCCCAATCGCATTTCACTTCGCTCTTTGTTCCCGACGACGACTCTTGCCAAACGTGTCGATCCCCATTTCTGGCCGCTGCTCCTCATTTCGGCGACGGTTGCCACCTTCCTCTCTCCATTCTGGCCACAGGTATGTATTTCCCGAACTTCCCATCTTTTGATTGCCCATCTGAAGGTCATTGAATTTTGCAACCTAGTTTCGTTACTTCTGATGAGTGTTGATTGAACTCAGATGTGGGTTGGTTTAGGATTTCTCAACGTACATAATGGTGATACTAGACGAAGAAGACACATTCTAGGGTTTGCCAACCTAGATTGAACTCAAACATTATTTGAACTCAAAGTCTTGCCCATCTCAAGATTTACTGACATCATCGGTTTAAAGATGTAAATTTAAGTCAGTGGGTCTATAATATTGTTATTTTGAAATTTTTATCCCATATTTTCAAGGCATCAAAATGGAAGTGGTATGCCATGTCTAATTGCAGGAAGCACTGTATACATAGCTTTAGTGTATTTGATTTCCTAAAAGATGTTGTCAGTAAGGTTCCTGATTATGGCCATTTAGATGTTGCTACCGACGACAAAGGCTCTTTGAAGAGAAGGTTACTAGATTCGACTATGTTATTCTGCTATGGCTTCTGTTTATTGCTTTTCCCCATGGTATTGCTTGATAAATCACATCAAGTTTATGGTGGACATCTGTTTTTATCTGGAAGAAAATCTACTATTGATGAATATCACGACAATGATGAATAATTGAAGAGAAGCAGAATGGTTAACTGCACTATATTTCAAAACTTATGCATATTTGATGCCTTGATATCAGAAGCAAATTTAATATATTCAGAATTATTGTGCAGCAACAGACTGAGATAACGGGTCAAGCAAGAAACAGTGAAAGAGGAAGAGGAAGGGGACGGGGAAGGGGTCATGGAAGAGGAAGGGGACAGGCACAAAGAGAAGCTCTTCCTCACCATAATGAGCAGTCTTCGATCGGAGCAGTCTTCTATCTCAACAAAGCGGGGACGGAGTAGTGCCTATGATCTTTAGCAGTATTCAGTCTCAGCAATGTTCGGTCTGAGCAAAGGCGGGAGCGAAGTAGCACCTTCCTTGACCGGGGTAAGGGTATGTTGTAGATCGGGGTAAGGATTTCGGTATGTTGCAGCACCTTCCTTGACGAAAAAAGCAGCACCGTCGATCTCAACAGGGTTTCGGTATGTTGCATATTGGGGTAGGGTTGCTCTTTGAGAGTAGCGCGTTTATGTAATGTGAGGAGAGGGGAGGGTTATATACTTGGAAAGCTATGTAATTCTAGTTACAAGTAGAGGCATATTAGAATTTTGCATACAAATAAACAAGTCGAGTACGAGCCAAATTATATGAGACGGGCAACTCAAGTTTGGAATGGGTTATGTTCCAAAAAAATTGGCTCGAGGTCATTCACATACGAAACAAGTCGATTACGAGTCAAATTTTAAACTCGATTAAAACTTAACACCTCTCAAACTTGCCTCATTTCTAATTGAGTAAAGTATGAGCATACTAAAGCCCATATCGTTTAACATCCCTAATAATAACAAGCTAGGTGAATCACTCTTCAGTAGGCTTGTTATATGTACTGAGCTACTCTCAGTCGACTAAAAAACTCGGTTCATTTGTCTTTCATTACAACCTTTACAATAACTAGTTGAATCAACCTCAATACAATTATTATTATATATGGGCCGAATTAGTCACGTTCGACTAAAAAAAACTCAAGCCGATAACATCAAAGTTCGACTTGTTCTGCTCAAATAATTGTCCTAAATCCCATATTGAATGAGTAAATATTATAAAACTAACATGCATACAGAGTATATGCTTATTTATTCTATTGCAATATCTTACTCTTAGTTTGTAGTCTGGCTTATTTAGAATTTCCTACCTCTCTACCTTAAGACTTATCCGGTAATAGGTGGTTGGGTTTGAAACTAGATGGTCTTGAGACTTACCCGGTAATAGACCGTCAGTCTAGAATCGTTCTTCCCTTTGACTTGTCAACCATAGATCCCTTGAGAGTTGTCATGAGTCCATGTGTATAAATAATGTTATAATAAGACAATAAATCTAGGTATACTGATACAATGGGTCAAGGGAAACATATTTTGGGCTCATGGATTAATGGGCCCGGGGCGACAAGGGGTGCGGGGGGCGGAGCTCACTACGGAGGATTCTATCTATTTATAGAATCCTATCTATTTATAAGGAATTCTATCTATTTGTAGGATTCTATCTAGTTATAGGACTCTATTTTTTTATAGAGGATTCTATCTATTTATGGTTATAAATAGATAGGTGTAGGGTTGTATTCATTATCCACCAAAGTATATTGAAAACTCTAGCTGCAAGGTTTGTGCAGCAAAACCACAAAACGCTTGTCTTCTCTTCTTCTCTCTATTTCTGAAGTAACTCGTTGAAAGATCACAACAATTGGTATCAGAGCAAGGTTGTCGATGAGTTCCGTTGCAAAATTTGAGGTTCCGCGATTCAACGGAACTGACAACTTCGGTCTTTGGCAGCGACGAGTTAAGGATCTACTAACGCAGCAGGGGATGTTGAAGACGAAGAAGACGAGCTTTTGCAGCGTGACCGCGGGGATGGATCAACAGAGCCGCGGGTGCGGCGCCAGGAACCGCAGGGGCGGCGCCAGGCGGCGCCAGGAGGCGCCAGGCGGCACCAGGCACCAGGAGGCGCCAGGAACCGCAGGGGCGGCCCCAGGAGGCACCAGGAACCGCAGGGGCGGCACCAGGAGGCACCAAGAAGCGCAGGGGCGGCGCCAGGAGGTGCCAGGAGCCGCAGGGGCGGCGCTAGGAGGTTCCAAGAACCGCAGGAACGGCACCAGGAGGCGCCAGGAGGCACCAAGCGGCACCAGGAGGCGCCAGGAGCCGCAGGGGCGGCGCCAGGAGGCACCAAGCGGCACCAGGAGGCGTCAGGCGGTACCAAGAGGCGCCAGGAGCCACAAGGGCCATGAGAAAGCCCCCTGTCAAGAGAAAGAAGGAGGATCTGGTGACAAGATCCTGGAGTTGTATGTGTTTCCAAATTTTGTATTAGATTATGTTGTCTAGGTGGAGATTGTTATAATAAGACAATAAATCTAGGTATATTGATACAATGGGTCAGGGAAAACATATTTTGGGCTCATGGATTAATGGGCCCGGGGCGACAAGGGGTGCGGGGGGCGGAGCTCCCCGCGGAGGATTCTATTTATTTATAGAATCCTATCTATTTATAAGAAATTCTATCTATTTGTAGGATTCTATCTAGTTATAGGACTCTATCTTTTTATAGAGGATTCTATCTATTTATGGTTATAAATAGATAGGTGTAGGGTTGTATTCATTATCCACCAAAGTATATTGAAAACCCTAGCTGCAAGGTTTGTGCATCAAAACCACAAAACGCTTGTCTTCTCTTCTTCTCTCTATTTCTGAAGTAACTCGTTGAAAGATCACAACAAATAATGACCTTGAATCCTTGGAATCCGCTTTTTTTTCTTGATTAATTCTTTTGTTTATTTGCTTTGTTTGGTTTTCAATCAAATCTGATATTTGATTGCGAACTTTATAAAAATCTCCAAAAATATTTGCTCTTTCTTCCCTTCTTTTCCAACCTTATTTTTTTATATCACAGTCACAATTCATTCACTTGGTCCCTGAGATCGACCTTGGAATACTTGCTCATATTGTGATTGATCCATACATTGTAGGTTCGCTACAAATTGAGTATTTATTACAAGTTTTACAAATTTAAAGCATACCGTGTTTTTTTACTAACTTGTAGGTCTTTATCATTATTGATAAAGGTTTATAGGGGTGTAAAAATAGCGAACAATTCTTCTGAACGACCGTTAGAGCTATGCGATTTTGTTAATAATGGAGGAGGGACATGTTTGTCGTCGTAGTCGTGTTCTGTCAAGACTCGATACTCAACTTAGGATTTGTTTTGTTTCTTCTCTCAAAACAAAATTAATTTATATGTTTAATTGTTAATAGGTATATTTTAATTCAATATTAAACTTATTTAATCACTCTTGTTGGGTCCCATGGATGAAATTTTTAACATAAAAGGATTTGTGTGGCCCTTTGTCAACAGAATAAATATAAGGGTGGTTAAATGAAAACTTTTATATAAGAAGTGGTTAAGTGAAAAATAGTGTATATAATAGGTGGTTTAGTGTAATTTACTCTTTTATAAAGAGACGGATTTGTCCTTATTTGTATATATGATTTTTTTCCTAATCGGCTACAAGAGAATAATTTGATAATCCCATAATTATAATGTTAAAATCTATATGGAGAAATTAATTGATTATGAGATCAATTTATATAAATGTTACTTGAAATTTCTGTGGTACAATATCTAATGTAAACATCATAAAAAAATTTCTTGTAAAAGAATTAATGTATATAATTTTTTTGTACAGTATTCTTGTATCATATACAGGTAACTCGAAAACATTATATGTAGAATAATTTTTCTTGTACATAAGTGATTTGTTGAATATTATTAGAATAAATTTCTGAGTATTAAGATTTGGAGTGTTACACTCGACAACTTGTTATAAAAGGTGTTTCAGTCTTTTGATGAATTCGGTGAAATCACATTAGGGTTATGAGGCGGGCTACTCAAGTTTGGACCGGGTTCAATTAGAAAAATATTGGCTCGTGCTCATTCAATTAATAAATAAGTTGAGTACGAGTCAAAATTCAAAGTCGACTAAAACTTAGACACGTCTCAAACTTGCCTGGTTTCTACTTCAGTAAAACATGAGTATACAAAAGCCCGGATTGTTTGTCTTGAATTACAAACCTAATAATAACTAGGTGAATCATTCTTCAGTAGGCTTGTTAATTACATGAACTGAGCTACTCACGTTCGACTAAAAAATATCCGGTTCATTTGTTTTGAGTTACAACTCTAACAATAATTAGTTGAATCAACTTCAATAGTATTATTACTATATGAGCCGAACATCGACTCAGTAAAAACTCAAGCCGATAACATCAAAGCGACTCAGTAAAAACTCAAGCCGATAACATCAAAGTTGGACTTGTTCTGCTCAAATAACTGTCCTAAATCCCATATTGAATGAGTAAATATTATAAAAATAACATGTATACAGAGTATATATATATATATATATATATATATATATATGCTTATTTATTCTATTGCAATATCAATTATAGCAGGCTCAGCCGCCCGTATACATCCACAAAGATCAATCAAACGATCGATAACATCCAAATTATAATAATATCACTTAAACAAATTAAATTAAATCTTACTTTTATTTAGATGAATGAATTGGCGACTAATTGTTAATTCAAAACTTAGACTGAAGGTACTTGATGATATTGGCATCTAGCTGGAAAGCCTTGGAGAGAACATCAACAGAGATGAGCGGTTGTGATCCGAACACTGCATTTGCAACTGTTGTGACTCCGGGGTTTTGGCTGCTCAATCCTGAAATTGCAACGGCGTTCGTCTTTCCTATGTTGAACTGGAAGTGAATGAGCGCTTGTGGGAACACGAAAACGTCACCCGGGTATAGAACCTTTGTGAAGAGCTTGTTGGGAGCGTTATTAGGCTGGTTCGAAGTTACGAAACCCACGTAAAGAGTTCCTTCGAGAACGGTGAGGATCTCGGTGGTGCGTGGGTGGAAGTGTGGCGCGATAAGGCCATATGGGGCGAAGTCGAGTCGAGCTAGAGAGATACCGAGGGTGTTGAGTCCCGGAAGGGTTGGTGGTACCACTGCGGTGACGGCTGAACCAAGTTTGTTGTTAGTGTTACCGGCTTTCAAACCCCTGAATAAGAAGTCTTCTGCTGTAACTTCATTTGGGTTCTTGCAGAATAAACCGTTCACGAACACTACATATAAACAAGCAACACCCTTAAATAATTAATTTACAATGATCGATCGAGGTTAAGCCAAGCTCTTTTTTTTTTTTTACTAAAATAACTAGGTTCATATAACAGTACGTCTAGACTCATTTAGTCATCTGTTATTTGAGTTGAACAATGATATGCTCAGTTTAGGTCATTTAGAATCAAGTTGATCTCGAGCCAAACTTAAACTTAATTTAATCGAGTTTTTAATATATATTCATATTTGATTTGTTCAGTAAATAAACAAGCTTGAGTCGAACTCGAGTACGTAGCTCGAATCATATAATTAAAAACCCAAGCGATGAAAGTACGTACAAGAAGGGGATGGAATGATGAAATGAAAGATATATTCTTACCTGCATTGCTGGGATTTTTAGGGGCAACACAGAAGTCCTGCAACTGTGTAGGGTCGGTAGCAAAGGCCATGAACGACACCATCGCTACAAAGAGACCAAAATTAGCAAGAATCAATCGAGCTGCCATTCTCTCAATTCAGCTACTATTGATTGTTAATTGGAGAAGCAAATTAGTATACTTGAGAATTTGAGATGTAGTTATTGATGTTTGGTGATGATATGGCTATTTATAGATTTGTAGATGGTCAAGTTATGATCTTGTCAAAAGTTGAACCGGTCATAAATATGTATAGCAATATGGTACGTGTTTTATTGATTTTATTCTGCATCTATTAAATTTAAATTCATACTGGAGATTAGATGAAATATTATTCCGTCAAAAGATTATGTTAAAGAATAATTCAAAAAAACGATGATGATTTATGCAATTGAGTGATTTTACTTTTTTACATGACTAAAACAATTGGGAGAAATTTTCTTAAAATTTATGTATGGTGTTATGTAAATGTTCACGAACTTTAATAAAACGTCGTTAAAAGTTTAGGCTAAATTTTACGTGACGTTTTCTCAATTAAATGCTTTTATTAATCATATTTTTAATGGTATTTTTTAATAAATATTACGGCCAACCGCCGTTGAAACTTGAAAGATATACTTGTACCAGATATATTATGTTTAATTTTCTTATACATTAATTATGTTCATTTGTGAACATCAATTACATCCATGCCTCCTCTGTTTCTTATACAGTATGATTGTAAAATAAGAATCACGAAAAAAAAAAAAAAACGCACATTATTATATAGAAATTGAAAAGGTAATTTCTATCGCAATAAAAAAAACAAAAAAAAAAACATAGTACTTATTCCTTCTAGATAGTATAATCGATCTGCACTTTTTTCCCCAGCAAATATATACTCTTTGATTAGCAGAATCCATATCCTTTCTCCGAAACAATAGAAATTGAAATGGTCACTAATCGTCAACTCTATAAGACAATAATTATTTATATTAAACTTAACTACCCATTTGAATTTTGTTCCCCTGCATATGAAAACCAAACGACAGACCAATTCAAAGTTTCACGAGGTTAGAATCCTTTACGTATGTGTTCATATCTTCATCTATATATAGCCAACATCTCAACCCTTAAATCATCATCAAACCTTCTCTAACAATCAATCAATAATACTACATAGGTACTTTTACTAGCTGCCTATATGGCACCTCGAGTTCTCGCTTGTTTTCTTCTATTGGCCGCCATGGCTTCCTTCATGTCATACGCCACTGATCCTACCCAACTCCAAGACTTTTGTGTTGCCACTAACGATACCAACAATGCAAGTAAGTCGCGTTTGATCGATCAATCTCATTATATATATTGTCAATAACTATATGTTTTTTGTTAATGTTTTTTTCTTTTTCTTGCATGTAGTGTTTGTGAACGGGTTATTCTGCAAAAACCCTAACCAAGTTACAACAGACGATTTTCTCTTCAAGGGTTTAAATGTAGCCGGCAACACTAACACCAATCTCGGCTCCGTCGTGACCGCAGTGGTCCCACCAGTGCTCCCGGGACTCAACACTCTCGGAATCTCCCTTGCCAGAATCGACTTTGCCCCTTACGGCCTTGTGGCTCCACACTTCCACCCACGCGCCACCGAGATCCTCACCGTCCTCGAAGGCACCCTTTACGTCGGGTTTGTAACCTCCAACCAACCCAATAACGCTCCCAACAAGCTCTTCACCAAGGTTCTTAACCAGGGTGACGTCTTCGTCTTCCCCCAAGCACTCATTCACTTTCAATTCAACGTGGGTGAGAAAAATGCCGTGACATTATCGGCATTGAGTAGCCAAAATCCCGGAGTTACGACTATAGCAAATGCAGTCTTTGGGTCACAACCTCTCATCTCGGTTGATGTTTTCGCAAAGGCCTTTCAGCTTGATGCCAACATCGTCAAATACCTCCAATCTAAGTTTTGAGTGAACCACAGAGATTCATCGATATTGATATAGCATTAATTTATACTATAGCATCATTTTTTTTATATATTTATATCTGAATATGTTTTAGTTAATATAAAAAAAAATGCTAACATACTATAAACATGCATAGTTGCAGTATATGTGTATGCTTGTGTTTCGTCTGTAGTGTGACTTGATTTCCTTTTTTGATTGTTATTGAGATTGATATATTATACTATATTGAACTCTTAGCTTGTTGTAGAGATCAATCTATTTTTGATATATACAAAACATCTATATGAGGTGAATTACAAGTTCTAACCTAAACAGCCTTACTGAAAATAAGATATCTTGTCATTAATGCATCATCTTTGATGCCAAATCTCTAGTTCTGTTCCAAAAATACCATTGCAGAACATGGGAAGAACGAGTGTTCAAAAATAAGGCGTCTACAACTACTGTAAGAAGAAAGGGATTGGGAAGAACGAGTGTCCTAAGAAGAAGAAACCACATAACGATGGTTCTATAACTATTGCAGAACATGTTTCTAAACCATATGAAAATATAGCTTTAGTTGATGTGGACAAACGTATCGGCTGATGTGTAGGTTCTTGATTCTGGAGCTTCCTATCACATATGTCCAAACAGAGACTGGTTCGAAACATACAAGCAGGTAATTGTAGCCGTATTTCCATGGCCAACAATTATGTTTGCAAGGCGGTTGGAATTGGCTTGATTGAAATTATGACACATTAAAGTAGATTATGTACATTGAACGAGGTAAGACATATTCCACTTATTACAAAAAGGGACAGTTTATATTAAATAAATGGTTCTACTACTTCTAGGTCTATTTCCGTTACATATTCAGAGGTTCATAAAGATGACATAACTAAGTTATGGTATATAAGACTTGGTTGCTTACTATTAATTTGGTTTCATACAAATTGAATAAGTCTACATCCAGAACACATATAAGTCATCTTTTTGATTTGATGATCCCTTCACTATATTAATTCTAAGGTTAAAAATCAACACGGAATAAGGCTTCTAGTGATATACAATTTTGGTCATCAAATATAAATCCTTAAATTGCACAAAGTCAACATTGAAGAATATACGTTTAGTTTGTTGAGGCTTTAATGCCTCAAAGCATAATTCTTTGGTAGGCGATTGTATTTGACGTTTCATCTCGCCCGGTGTCGATACTCGTTTCTTATGAAAAGATAGTTTTGAAAAGAAAAAAAAAGTTTGGTAACCATATCATTGCAAACAAAATAGATCACCAAAAGAACAAGTCTTGGACAATCAAAAAGAGTGAAAGGACGAGTAAGGAAGAACTTTTTTGTCATAGTTTGCAGATTTATAATTTAGCTTGTTCAAAGCATGGTCATACTTATTTATTTGTGTAGCCGATTTGCAGGTTGTTAAAACTCACTTAATAAGAAGCATCCATTGAAGTGCAAGTTGTTAAAGTGGAAAAATATGAATAACTTGAGTGTGAAGAAGTGAAAACCATCACTACCAGATCCAAAAAAATCAAGAGAGTTAACATCCCACGAAACAGTTCGTCCACAATAAACATATATGCTGCTAAGATTAAAGTTATGGAAGTAGGTAAAGAGAGTGATGAGAATAAGCCGTATATGAACATCATATAAAAGCTCAGAACATAACCAGGAGGATGGAGATGTAACAGACCAGTACAAACAAAAACCTCTTCTAGTTCAAGACCCACCCCGAAACCAGTCCCGGCGGCCGTCGAAAAGATCGATTTCTCACCGGCAAGCATGATATTGACTCCAGTTCGACCCACAGCCATAACAAAACTCAAAAGAACACCTGCAATGAAAATAAAACAAAAACAATCAATAAATTCACAAATATCTTCATAAATACAATAAAAAGATATTTATTAAAAAGGGTGAAAATTACCTGCAAATGATATGTAAGCAACCAGACGTCTTGTCAACATAAAACAGACATTTAGGGCATCTTTGCCAAGACTTACCCTTAGCAAGCATGATAGCTAATACATCATCGGCTGACCTATCAGCTTCTGGAAGCTTCTGGAACTCGGCACACGGGAGACCTTCATGCCAAGCCACCTTGCACTGAGCACAGAACAAGCGGTGGCAACTCGGACACTCGGCTGAGCCAGCCACGTCATCGTCGTTCAATAGCAGAGCAGAACAATCTTGAAGGGACAGTAAAGAGTTGTTCCTGATTCAATAATTAGTGACTCAACTAGGGCACTTTCCCAACGTTCTACAACTTGCTTAGGTACTACGTCACTGCAATCGCTCGGGTTTATCATCGCTTTGCAAGTGCCTTCTGGACATTTTACTGTTGATATGTTCTCTTGGATCTGATTCAAATTCACTAATTAATATATATTATGAATTTTGATTATTTTCAATAGCAATAAATATATATGCTCGTAATTTTTTATGATGGAAATTTCGAATAGTAGAGCTAGGACCTCTACAAGCCTAGTATGTGAATTAAGATTATTAACTTATAACCTAGGAAAAGGTATATATGTCGCTACACGGCAGATCGCCAAAGGTCAACCGTTCAAAGAGGATTACACACACACAAAAAAAAACATTATTAATTAAGGTGTATCAACATTTTTTCAAACTTAGATATTTAGCTTTGTTTTTAATGTTTTGTGGGTTTTATCCATTTGTTGATAGAAAAGTCTTTTCAATTATTGATGCTTAGAATAAGGTATTAAGGTTTAATCAAAAAGAATAAATTATTAAGGTGTATAAACATCAAAAAACCCTACAATTCAAAGAAGATAACAAAAACAACATAACTAAGAAGATTAGTTTTGTTAGTTAATCAAAATCAACCAAATATTTATCCATAGTCCTAACATATTCTTACGGAACATGTTAACATGTTTAATTTGGAGCTAGTTTTTTTGTGTGGGTTTTATCAATTTGTTCATAGATATTTCTTTTCAACAAGAGACTCTTAACATAAAACATAAAAGCTTAGAATAGCAATACATTCAACTAAAACAAAAGTCTTATAAGCCTAAAAGCTTAGAACGAGCATACATTCAACTAAAACCAAAGTGTTACAAAAAAAAATAGATTTCAAATCAACATGAAAACTAGAAAAATGTAATGCAAAAAACTAACCTTCGTGGCAACGTATTGACTTATGCAGTCAACGCAAAAGGAATGATTACAATTGGCCGCAGTGAAGAACATACTAGAGGGCTTACAATCCATGCAAATGGAGCAAACCTTCATTGAAGATTCAGCCTTTTCTTCAACAATTTTCCCCACAGACATAGACGACGATTGCACTTCATAACGAGAATTTGTCGATGTGGGAACAACTAGAGTACTAGGGAAAAGAATTTCTTGAAGTTGCAACTCCTCGGCGTAAGCCTCGTCGGAGATGGGGAAGATCGGAACTTCATCGTGATCTTGTAATGCAATCAAGTATGATTCATCGACGCTCCACTCAATCGTCGATTGAGCATCGTCTTCGTTATCCATTTCGATTGAATCTTGAGGTTTGGTGATGGTGTGGATAAATGCTTTCTTAAATATGTGGAACTGCAGTGGAATCGAGATGCATGCGGTTATTCAATCGACTGTTCGTATCACTCTTCGTTAACCGCATAGTAAATGACTCGCCTGTTGAGTGTTGAGAGTGGTGTTTATTGGAATTGAAAATCTTATTTTGAACGTAGTGCCGATTGGTGAGTAGAAATTATTAAGGGCGAAAAATCTGGGAAATGGGATAGAGGAAATTATTTATTTTTTTATACAGAAAATTTTAATATAAAAAAAAAAAAGGAGAAAATGGGTGAGTAGGCCCTTCTCACAAATTTGTGTAATAATAAGGCCCATAATAAATTATGCATATAAAGTAGGCTCTTATAATTTTTCAGAAAAAGATTAAATAAGAGATTATATAAGATTGTGACAATTATGCCCCTTCTCTCCCATTATATATGGATGTTGATAATAAATCAGTTATCACGATCTAAATATTCCAAAATTAAAGATTGTGTAATTATTGATTGTGTATCTAGATAAATTGTGTAATACATAAAAAAATATATGTAATCAACCATGTGTTGTGTACTTAAGAATTTGTTTATGAATTGTGTAATTGTCGAATAAAAGACAAATATGTGTAATCATGAGAAGGTTCGAACAAATACATAAATGGTGTATAATTTGTGCTTGTGTATTTAAGAAATTGTGTAATACATACATAAAGACGAAATATGTAATCACAATGTGTTGTGTATGTACTGTCTGTGTAATCATGAAAAGGTTCGAACAAATACATAAATGGTGTATAATTTGTGTTTGTTTATTTAAGATGAACGACTACGACGAAGAAAAGCAGTTGTGAATCGCCGGAAGAAGGGAGAAATCGACCGGAAGAAGGAAGAAGAAGATCGAAGAAGCTAACGAAGCCGCCGTCGGCAAGAATCGCCCTAAAAATCGCCCTAGAAATCGTCAGGGGAGATGAAACGATTTTGACGGAATTTGACGGGATAAGACTGAGAAGATGCTGACGAGATTTTTTCCTTTTTGGGGTATAACCAATATTTTTTTATTAGTCAAAGATGCTCCAATTTTACAAAATTACCACTCTAATTAATGTAGATTTACCAATTTAACCCTTTGATTTTATTTTTAATTTTAATTAGAAAAATCAAGGGGCCTATTTTGTTTTTGGTTTACCTAAAGGGCCTTATTGCCCCATTTTTCTCAAAAAAAAATTAATAATAATTTTGAAAAGAGTGATACGAATTAAAATATAAAATATAATAATAATAATTTTGAAAAGATACTTCTTAATTTTAATAAAATTTAAAATTAGAATGTATAGGTAGAAGGTTTAATTTCCAATTTCTTAACTTCAACTATATCCGAATTAAAATATGTGAAATTTTTTTATCATAAAATAGCAACGAAGTCATGGGTCGAGTACACTGATTAATCGGCCCATATTGAAAAGTGGGCTTAGTGGCAATAGTAGGCCCAAAAGGGACTTAGGGCTTCATTTTATTTTTTTTTGAAACTATAAGGTAAGGAATTAGGACACATCATCTCTTCAAGATATCACATCCTATAACATCCTTTCGGATAAGTTTGTTGACGGAAACGAAGGACGAACTTGACACCACCTGATCTTCATGTCCCAACACTGCCAGAAGGTCCGCAACCCGGTTGACCTCTCTAAACACGTGCTTAATCCTAACTTGACAGAAGTCTTCCAAAATATTAGCAATATCTGACACTAAAAGGTCAAGGTCCCAGGGCGGTTCCACACTTTGTTAATCGAATTGATAAGCAAAAGACAATCTCCTTCGACCTCAATATTTTTTTACCCCAAATCATAAGTCAACACCAAAACCTCTCTCAACGCACATGCTTCAGCATGCAGGGCGGATATGTTACCACATCGTCCCAAGCCGATAGAGATTTTAGTAGCTTCATGATGCCGGAGAATAAAACCATACGCAACATCACCATTATTTCTTTGTCCTTTTTACTTTTAAGGGTTGATAATTTTCATTCACTAATTTGATTTCGAGCTATACGTTCAATGTTCTGATGTTCTTTATTATTGAAATTCTTTTGGTTTATGGCAAATCAGATATTCCACCAGACGTGGATCAAATAAATGATTTCGTGATTAGCTAGGTTAAACTGAAGTCAAACGATCCTTTCCGAAATTTTATGCCGCCCTTCCTTACATATACTAAAAGCTTCCTTAATCTTATCTGAAGATAGCGCATCAGCTAGAGACTAGAAATAAAATGCAAGTTTAAGAAGAATGAAAATAAATGGATATTTTTTATTTTTTATTTTACAATAGAAAACAGTTAGGGTGACAAGCTTATAGAGGAGCATATGTAAAACTATTTTGTATCATAAAACTATTGTATCATAAATGGAAATTTTTTTATTTTTTATTTTTTATTCAAACTTCATAAACTAGTCTCATCAGATGTAAAACTATTGTATCATAAAGTCTCAATTATCTTATTATTTTTAACATATAAAATAATATATTTTATTAACTACACAAACAACATTTAATAATTTAAGATGATAACGATCCGATTCATGAGTTATTTTCTAACGAAATAAATGGATTATTTTTGTTTGTCTGGACTACAAATGCATACATGCAGCCGTATTTCTTGCAATTCCATTTAGCATATTTATATTAGCATAAATTTCAAAATGTGTGATGCATCCAAGTATTTCGGTGATATTTAGACCATATGATTTGACATATCAATCACGAATCGTCAGATCGGTACAAATATTTAGTTAAGTTATTATAATTTTTGGGATAAATAGATTACAATTATTTTATACAATTTCTTTTTTAAAATCTTATGCGGTTCAATCTTAGTGCAAACATCAATTGGAATAAACTAGAAAAAGACTATATTAAATTAGACGGCTCTAAAAAAATATGGGATATAGCTTATGGATTTATTCTTCATAATCATGACGCTATAACAGTTTCCCTTGACTATGGGCAATGTGGTAACATATCGGCTCTGCATGCTGAAGCATGTGTGTTAAGAGAAGGACTTGTTATGGCTTATAACTTGAGAATCAAAAATATTGAAATCGAAGGGATTGTCTTTCGGTTATTAACTCGGTTAAGAAGATTTGGAAACCTCCTTGGGATCTTGATCTTATTCTGTCAAATATTACTAATATTTTAGCTGATTTCTGTCAGGTTAGGATTCGGCACGTCTTCAGAGAGGTCAGTGGTGTGGCTGACTTGTTTGCTGAGTTGGGTCATGACTGCCTGCTGGCGGCCAGCTCGTCAAATGTTTTGGTTGACAATCTCATCCGAAAGGATGCTCTAGGGTGGAGAGTCTCGAGGAGATGATGTACCCTAATTACTTACCGTATAGTATCAAAAAAAACTATTATAAGGTCCGTCCGTCAACTTGTTTATGTGGCTCACCGAAAGTGAATTGTCTCATATTATTTACGTCTCTTATTATTAATTGGTTTTATAACGAAATATCGTGGTTTAAGCGGATCTTCGTACACTATTTGATGTTCATGTTGGACTAGCCAAACACATAAATTAATAATCGTTATTCTCTTTACACTTCATTTTATTTAGAGTACGAAACAATTATGGTATCACGAGTATTATTGCTTATAGTATTTAGAGGTGTTAATCTGGTCATTTCGGTCGGTTTGGCTCGGGTTCGGATTATTTTATGGCAGGTTATCATTCAAGTCAACATGTCTTCCGGGTCACAACGGATTGATGGTTATCTCGGATTGCGGGTCAAAATAGGTCACACCATCGGGTTCCTTCGGGTTCACGCGGTTTGGGTTTTATCGGGTTAATGCATTTGTTGATCATGCATGTTTCAATTTACGTGAAATAGGCCGGATATTTTTGCAATTTGTCTAACATAGACCAGGTTTATTCGAGTTCTGTATTAATGCACGTCATGTTATTTTGGTTGACATGATTGGATTTATTTAAATTTACGTTTTAAAACAATGAATATATAACGATCTAGTGATTTTTTTTTTTTATCATAATTGATTTATAATTCTCTCGGATCTTATCATCTATACTTAAATAACAAAGTGAGTATTTCACGGTACACAGTTAGTCACCTACATGTAATATATGTTTTTTACATTCATATCGATAATTTATAATATATTTCATATAAAAAAATTTATAACAAGATATAAAGATTTTGAATATAAGTTATTTAAATAAGAAATAACTATATAAATTCAAGTATTTTTTTTTCTTCTTTTAGTTATTTATTTATATATAAAAAATTTATATAATATGTGTATTCATTATAATATTATACAATGTTATGTTTAATTATCATACGATCAACTTCTCGCATAATCATAAAATTACAATTTTACTTATGATATTAATTCAATTAAAAAGATGAAATCACTAAAAAAACATTAAAGATACAACTTAGTCGGGTTTTTTTTGGGTTGAGTTCAATTTTGTTTCGGGTCAGATTTGTTTAGGATCGGTCTGATTCGGGTTCAGGTTTGCTTCAAGTTAGGGTCACTTCGGATCCCGATATATTTCGAATTGGGTATGCTCCTGTTTCAGATATGCTATGAGTTCGAATTGAAACAAATTAACTCAGATATCGGGTTCTTTTATTTAAAGTATCTTCGAATTCGATTGGGTCCGAATTCGGACACTTTAAGCCATTTTCTAGGTGTTCAGATTTTGTAAGATAGGTATTGAGCTTCTAAAAACTAACAATATTGAAAATCCAAAATCAATTTTGTTGAGCTACGTTTTCAATTTCTGTAATAGACCACAAATGTACGACCCAAGTTTGCCTGACATATAAAAAGCTATAAATAAAAATAAGACTAAAAAATTCAACTTTGTCTTACGAAGTGACGCTTTTATAATTTTTTTTCATAATATATTTTTTATTAAATTATTAATTAAATTATAAAATACTTGTAACTAAAATATTTATCTAAACTTTTTATGTTAAAACAATACCTACTAAATTATTAATTATATCATAAAATTCTTTTAACTAAAATATCTATCTAAATTTCTCCCCTACGTTAAACAAAGTCTAAATTTTAAATTTCTCCCCTACGTTAAACAAAGTCTAAACTTCTCATGTTAAAACAATGCCGACTTCTCTTGTACGTTAGTTGACGATAAAACCTAAACTTCTTATGTACGTTAAAACTCTAACACCATATATACATATCATATCTCATCGTCTTCCATTAAGTTTCAATTTTCCTATATTGATCATCTTTCTTCATATTTTCAGGGTTCCGAAGATTTGAAGATATTTCTAGGTTGCTTCGTCGTATCTTTTCCAGGTTATTCTCTATGTCGTTTCTATTCGGCTATCATTCTTTTTTTTTTCCCTATTAGGCTATCATTCTTTATCTTTTTTTCGGCTATCAATCGTTTTTCACCAAATACGTCAATATTGCTATCATTTCTTTTTTTTTTTTCTTTTCTTTTTTTTTATACCGATTTTCAATCTTCGGATTTCGCTATCATTCGTTTATTTTCTCTTCGGCTATACATTATAATTTACGAATGTTAAAAATATTAAAATTCAACTCCACACAAGGTTCTGGTTATAAAATAAATAAACTATTATTATAATATTTGATGTATAAATTATAATTATTTGAACAAATAAACATAAAAAATAATTAAAATCACCCTGTTGTGGGCATTGCATTAGTTCTATTCAAAACTCTATAGTCCATAAAAATATCCCTAAATCCAATTTTTATGATTGGTTTGAAAGCTCAAAAGTAATTCAGAAGTTACCTTACAATATGCCAAATAAAACCTTAATTGTAACTAGAAATAAACGCATTGCCATTTGCTTCAAAACCCAACATCATCACCAAAGACAAGTTATACATCACTCAAGAGATTGAGGGTATGGCAGCTGTTCGGTTTCTCGTTGTAGCTATCTCCATTGCCATGGTTTTCATCACGGCATTCGCCTCCGATCCGGGCATGCTTCAAGACTTTTGCGTCGGGACAAAGGATCCCAATAATTCAGGTAAGTTGCTAGATCATGGAAGACGAACCATTTTTCATGGTAGAACAATCATAACTTTGTGCTCAAGGATTTGCTTATTTCATTAAAAAAAAAAGCAGAATAAAAGAATAAAACAAACGGAATTTTTAACAAACATAGGTAATTTATGGATTGTGAGAAAAATCAATATAATATTTTTTAAATTTTTATATAGAAAATAATGTTTTTTTACATTTTGTTGGTAAACAAAATAGCATCGGCATCCTAGATAGAAATCGGGAGTACCTTAATTTACTTTTTAAAAATAAATAATAAAAATGTCAGAAAATAATAGAAAACAATAAGTGAAAATAAGTATCTCCATTGTCAAATAATATTTGACAAGAATTTTCCTTAATACTCAATCAATTTTTTTTACTTTTGTCTTTGTTTTTTGACGTGGACCTTCTTTGATGACCAATTACAAAAATTATTACTCGTTAATAAATTTATATAAAGATATTTTAGTGAGTTCTTGGACCGGAGAAAAACAAACTCTTATGCTTATGTGAATAAAAAAGAATTGTTAAAAGTAATTTAATAAACTCAATATGAGTATAAGGGATGAAAATGCTCTAAGATCGGACACACTTTACTTAAAACCTTTATTTTGAACGGAAATAAAAGGTTATGATAAAATGATTAAAATCATTTAAAGGGTTTTCACACCAGAAATGTTTGCCTGTTGTTAGAATCTTCATATCCTTGGGATTATTATCTTATGAAATCCTAAAAGAAGAAAAATAATAAATATTTGGTAAGGATGTGCGAAAAGGAAAAAAAAAAAAAGAAAAGAAAAAAAGTGTAATAAGAAACGTCGAATATAATGAGTTATGGATGTTCCATCAAGAGTGTTTCTAATGTAAATTAGTTTATATATGTTCTCTAACTAAATTTTTGTTGTCTTATAGTGTTGGTGAACGGATATTTTTGCAAAAAACCAACAGAAGTCACATCAGACGACTTTCTCTATAAGAATATAGATGTATCAATAAGCTTTAACAACAAAATGGGTTGTAACGGAACCCTAGTGACGGCAGAAATCTTCCCTGGACTAAATACTATGAGGATCGCGATTGGTCGAGCTAAATATGCTCCCAAAGGGCTTTTGACATTGCATTTTCACCCACGAGCTTCTGAGATCCTAATTGTCATTGAAGGTACTTTCTATGTTGGATTTGTGGACGGGAAAAACAAGCTCTTCTCGAAGGTTCTAAAGTCGGGAGACGTTTTTGTCTTCCCTCAAGGACTTGTCCATTTCAGTCACAATATCGCGGACACCCATGGCGTTGCAATTTTAGCATACAATAGCCAACGTCCAGACTTCTATCCCATTGTGCCGATGCTTTTTAAATCCGATCCGCCTATTTCCGTTGATCTTCTTTCGAAAGCCTTCCAACTGGATACGAAGATCATTGAGGGTATCCAATCTGATTTTTCGTAAGCGATCTATTGGTATACAAAATAATGTCCTATTTTGATTGCAATAAAATTATATTACGAATACTTGTTAAGCTATAATGTCATAAATTATGACATAAATAATATGGGATTATCTTTAGAATTATAATAGGTATATTATGATTCTATGTGATTATCTCTTTCCTATTTGTCTCATTGTAATCTTTATAAATAAGGTTTAATGTATCAATACAATTTGTGGTTTTATTCCAACATAAATCTTTCAATACCCGCTATTTCTTTTTTTTTGAAACGAAAAGAACTGATTATAAAATATCGTGAGAAGCAAGAGCTACAATGTCAGGAAAAAAATCGTCTCTGAAACGTATAGTATCGCCAAAATCGGGACTAAACCTTTCTAGAAAATGAGCAACATAATTCTCAATCCTAAGAATAAAACTAAACAAACAAGAGCTGAAGGATGTACACTTTGGATATCGTCCAACAAGAGCCCATAGGAATAGGATGAGAACATACTGATTGTTCTTTAATAAAATGGCATATAGTTCATTTAGTTCCGGTTACTGCATCATGTATTGTAGGTAGACTTGGGTAAACTCGGACCGGACTTTTAAAAAAAAATTCTGTTTTTTCGAGCTGGACTCAAGCTGATTCTAGAATTATGACCTGATGTCTTACCCATCCGCTAGAGCTGGGCTTTGGGCTTGGCAAGCGGGTACTATTTTTTTTAGTAAAGAAAATTTAATTAAATATAAAACAACTAAAGCTATAACTCGGGTCGATTCCTATATTGCAGGTATTTAGCTATTGCGATTACCTTTTTTAATCGAAAAGGCAAAATTTATATTGTATCCGCTTATTGACTCGACAACCGGGTAATAACCGCCTACTAGTTTTGATCTTTTCTTATTTTTACAATACTAAATTTATTTTATATTATTAAAAATAATAAATCACCAATAAATATGGATATATATATATATATATATATATATATATATATATATATATATATATATATATATATATATATATATATATAACATATTTTACATATTTAAATTTAAAAAGGGCTTTCGTGACGGACTTGCAGCCAAAACGGCCCTATAGCTTTGCCTGTACCTACTTGATTTTGTCATAGTTACCGTGATATCAACTATAACATAGATATTTAGCTAATACTACAATAACCTTTTTATCGGACATGAAAGAATTTACATCGTATTCGCTTATTAATTAGACAACCGGATAATTACCGCATACTAATTTTGATCTTTTCTTATTTATAAAAACGAGATTACTATTTGTGAGACCATATTTTACCATATGCATGACAAAGCGGACTACGCATGTGTCCCAGGGCCGAAGCTCATAAAGAGTCCGCTACCGTACCAGAGGTATAAGGTTGAGGCGCATGCAAAGTCCCCTATGTAATAACCGGAAAAATCCGGTAATTTAAAATAAATATTAAATTTAAATTATGTTAATTATTCCAAGACTCGAGTCGAGTTTCTAAAACAATAAACGATTCAAACCAAATCGAATCTCTTTTTTTTTTTTTCCTTGAACCAGACCAGCATGGTTCCATAATAATGGATCAAACCGGCCTGCTGTTATAATAAAGTTTACAGGGCACAAGAGGCCCATACGGCCCAGCTAGGCCTCCGGCCTTCTTAGCTTGTCACAACCCAATAACCTGTCTCGGCCCACTTTTCTTCTCTCCCCATCTATCTCGACCTCACGGGCTACCTGGACAATTGCTCCACGTCACCGTCTTCTTCCTCCCGCTCACACTTCGCTTCGCCTTCGTCAATGGGCGTTACCAACATTGAAGAGGTAATAACCCTGGCCGTTAGAAGAGAATTGATGATGCGTCAACATTGAAGGACTGGTAAGCCGGTGAACCTCGTCTCTTCCCTCTCCCCTGCTACAGCTCGAGCCGGCACCAGCCTCCACTTCTCTTCCCGACCGTCTCTCTGTAAATCCCGCAACGACCATCGCCCTCGCCTCCCACTCCTGCTGAACCCAAGCATGTACATCGACCTCCCACTCCGACGCCGAACACCCTTCTACCGATCTACCCATCGTCCCCTGTCGCTTGATTTCTCTCCAACCACTCTCACCCCACCTGCGGCGATCGTGAACCATCTTCCTCTACCATCCTCTCATCCCTAGTTTCAAGCCTCGCCGGAAATCGTTGCTACCTTTTGGTTCCCGATCAATGACTATCTTGTCCCCGCCGGTGAAGGTCTTCGGCCAGCCATCCCTACCCCCTCTTCTGCATCTCGATCTCCTGCTCACCCGAGTCCCGCCGACTGTCCACATACCAGGGGAATGAATCATGTATCCCGTACTAAGTCATCTCCTGAGCATGTGCCGTAGGTGAGTGTCGAACCCGTGAGGTGTTGTCCCCTTATTAATTCCCCGTTCTTTTTTTGTTCCTACCAAGTTTCGAACCAGTGACTTATCTGACCTGCTTTTGTTTTTGTTTTTTGTCACCACCACGACTTGAACACGGGACCTCCTGCACAGAGTGATTAAAAACAAAGTGAGGCCACTCCGTTGCTAGTAGCAGATCTCGAACCCCGGACGTGTGGGATATTCCTAACTCGGCCGGCTGCTTGTTATTTTTAACCACGGGATTCGAACTCGGGACCAGCCGACATCATCTTAATTAAACCGGTTCCGTGCTACCAATCCAATTTCGGTTAGACCCGAAACCCACTTTTAGTTCCGTTGAATTATTTATTTCTTTAGATAATAAGTAACTATAGAGTTAATAATATTTATTTGGTTAATGACGATAATTTAGTTTAATAGTTTGGCGGACATTAAATAGGATAAGTTTGAACTTTGACGGGAAATAGGATAGTGAGATTAGCATGACTGATAAGGTTGGATTTAACAGACTGAGAAAATGTATTATTAGAACCGAACCGTCCAACCTCGTTAATTTAATTCCCGCTAAATTAATTTCCGTTGATTAATAATTGATTATAATTATTATTATTTAATTAATTCCTTGCAATAACTTAGTGAATTAAACTAACGGATATTTCTTTTAGTTAAGGGTGAATATGTGAGGAAATATAATTGCGGAATTGCATAGAATGTCGGAATGTGAAAATGGAACAAGTTGAGAGAGTACTATGTTAGTGGAACCGGAATGAGAGTTTGGAACAGTTTAATGAATGGATAACGTTAGGTCAAATATGGATTTTCGAAATAACGGATTTTTAGTGAAATGACTTTGAGTCGATAATTGAGAACTTGAAATGGACATCTAGGTCCGTAAAACTAGGACGTAGATAACATCAGGGTATAGATGCTAGATATCATATCCTGATGGATTGGAATGATAAGTCGCACAGTTTTAAGGGTTGAAATGGCTCTAAGAGTTGATACATTATTGATCAGGATAATCCGATCTCTGATTTGCAAGATCGCGAGACGTTGAGACCAGTACGAATAAGTGAGTTCGTAGGACTCACTTAGCTATTTTTTTTAATACCGAGTGTGCACTAGGGTAGTATGTGTTATTCTTGTGAAATAAAAAGAACGAACTTGATCACCGTATTTTAATTTCTAAAAGAGGCACAAGTGTATGATAACGTGCCGTAACTGTCGATTGGGGCCGATGGTGCTGGAGGATTTCCCGCGACCAATCCAGTAGTGTATACGGGAAGAGGTACATACACCAGTCCTACTGGTTAACGGGGACGGGGGCTAGAGTCGGGAGACTCTTGTGTTATAAGCAAAAGTTGAAAAATAGAATTACTAAATCCACCTAATGAAAGATAATAAACTGGGACATTGTGTGTTACATGTTGATTGATTTACAATACTTCCTTATATGTGTGTGTTAGGCTGAGAAAAAATAGGTCGGTTCAAGAGAACCGAACCTAAACCGACATTTTCGGTTGAAACCGAACCGCAAACCGTAATAATAGGTTTGGTTGGCAGTTCAAAATTTTTGGATTTTCGGTTTTCGGTTCGGTTTAAGAACCGAACCGAAAATCGCGGTTCAAACCAAGTTAAAAAATTATACGGGACTACGGTTATGATACTTTGATATTACTACAATGTCTTATTCTTTTCATTTGGTATGGTAACGGTTCAATCAGTGTGAGCCTGTGAGGTTCCTTCAATTATGTCTTAATTAATCCAAATTAGTTTGTGTCCTGATTTTATGTTGGTTTGTAGCGAGCCGATGAAGATCGGTATGATGCCGATTGCAATCCCTGAGGGTTGGGGGTTCAACTGAGAAGATCTTGATGGAGGCAGAGAAATTGAGAAACCAGACGAAGGTTTAAAAGTTCTACAGTTCAAACCCATACTCTACCGGTACAAAATGAAATCAGAACAATCTTTGGAAAGTTAACGCCAAAAGCAGCCATTGTAGTCTTGTAGAGGAGCAAACAAGTCTCAAGTGTGAATGGTGTTTTGCTCTAAGAATTAAGAAGACATTGTAGAGATTGTAGTATAAAAGTTCACCTAATTATTATGGTAATCTGTAATATACCATTAATTATTATATATATATATATATATATATATATATATATATATATATATATATATATATATATATATATATATATATATATATTCAAATCAATATACTTCAAAATGTGGTATTTTAGCACTATTTTGTGTACTAATAATTCCGTGAACTAAGGAAGATATTGATATCCATCTATAAAAGAAGGCTAGGTGAAACTTGAATTGAAAAACGTTTTGTATTTTGAAAAACTCATCTTCCAAAATATATTTGTTCTCCTTTATTTATTGCATAGAACTCATCTGGTAAATGAGGTTATTTTATTAAATGAGAAACGATTAAATTTAGTATCAAATGAGTTATCTTTTTCCAACCTCTACAACTTGGATTATAAATTGTGATTATAATTTTTTGAAACAATATGTAAACCCAATCAAAAGGACTTACAAAAGAGCCTTTGATTTACTTTTATTTTCTCTCGAAAATTTACAAAACAATTTAAAGTGGAAATATTCACAAAGGGGGCTTCTTTGCATATGTAAGAGATGGATACATTGTCGTAAGTTTGTGATCAATGGAATAAACTTTAGATGATTTATTGGCAGCTAGAAAATTGTCGTAAGTTTGTGATCAATTGAATAAACTTTAGATGATTTATGGGCAGCGAGAAAATTTCAATAAATATTTTTTAAGTTGACGTGGTGAAAAAACTATGGGTTACGTATGCTTCATTGTAACCATTTATAATGTACGCAAGTGTGTTCCCCTCGAGATTTAAATTTTGTTGCATTATAGTGTTTGTGAAGGGATACTTGTACAAAAACCCAGAGAAAGTCACACGATTGACTTTCTCGACAAGAATATGAGCCTATCTACGAGCTTTAACAACAAATAGGGTATTTGTTGTTGTAATGGAACATGCTGACGGTACGTAGAAATCATCTCGATACTAAACACAATGGGGATCGATTGGTTGAGCTAAACATGATCTTAAAGGGCTTTGATGTTCCGTGTTCGACCACAAGCTTCCGAGATCTTAATTGTTATTGTAGGAACCTTCTATGTCGGGTTTGTAATGGCTAAAAAAAAGCGATCTTCTCAAAACTTCTAAAACCGAAAGATGTATTTATCTTCACTCAAGAGCTTGTCCAATACAACTGCAATATCGGAGAAACCCATGGCATTGTGATTTTGACGCACAACGGCTAGAGTTTTTTCTTGTTGCATTGATGTCTTTTCGGATTTTTTTTGTGTGTATGTTCTTTTCGAAGTCTTTCTGCTTGCTGCGAAGTTCATAAATGTCTCTATTCACGAGTGATTGATCGGTATACGAAATAATGCCCTATTTTGTTTGCAATGAAACAATACTAAGAATGCCAATACTACCCGCTTCGGAGAGATAATTCAAAAATGTGCATTTTGTTGTTTATCGGAATTAGTTTTTTTAATATAGGTTGGAAAATAATGACGAAGCTAGAATACTTAAATTTGTTATGAGATGAATATATAACGACTAGCACGCTATTTAGTCGTGATTAGTTTTTCTATAGTATATTGTTTGTCATTTCGGTGATGGGATATTCTTTTATTGCAAGGTATGTGGGTCGGATTAACCATCCCCAAATAATCACTACTTAGTTTCTTTTTAATAATAATAAAATGTGACTAACTAATTGTGCGGAGAATGCCGCCCCTCCTTATATCCAAAATATTTTTGACCAAATTTGATATATTGGTCCTTTTGTGTTTTTTTTGATAAAAGGAAAGCGGTTTGAAACACCAAACGACAAGCCATCTAGTGGATCGAAAGGCCGAAAAAGATCGACAGACGGACTAACCGTCATGAAGAACAAAATAAAAGAAAAAGAAACACACAATAATATATCACGGAATCCCGAAAGCAAGTAGATCTTCACGGGAAAGGAGGAGGATCCAATCAATTGGAAGTAGCTAGTGAGCACAACGTATGTCGTCGAAGGAAGTACATAAGCAAGAATTTTTTGGAACAACTGTGAACACCTCAAATTTGGACCCGCCGAATAGCCATCAGGAGCGCCCGATTACAATCCGCGCCCCCTTTTAGACAAACACTCAAATGCCACCAAACCGAGCATCAAAATAAGAAGATGACATTGCACGACACATGAATCTTGACATATAAGGTGTATAACTTTGCTGGTTAATGATTAAAATATTTATAAGGAGGAAACTTGTGTAAATAATATTGTGATTTTTTTAAATAAAAAAGCAAGAACAACTTTGCTAGAGAATAAATTTTCTTCTTAGAAAAACAATTAGGAGAAGATTAGTTCTCCCTTTTTCATTTTTTTTTCGTGAAACAAAAGGAACCAATCTTCTTCTAATTGTTTGAGCTTTCATTGAAGTCCACATTAACATCCAGTCCAGAAAGAACAAGAAGATAATGTGCTGAATTAATTATATTATTTTGTTTTTTAAGCCATCTTTGTAGACGATTCCACATTCTCTAGGGCAAACAAAAACACCACAAGAGAAAGAGAGGAATGGTGGAGAGCGACACAAGTGTCGGTCCCCGGAAGAAAAGGCTTCAAATAAAAAAAGCTTTGTATTGTTATTTCAACAAAGTGGGTTCATGTATGTGGGGATACACCCTTTGTAGGCTAAGGCTTTGATTAACGGTCATTAAAAATCTTTTATGCTCGAGAGGAAAAGATTAACAACTACAACATACTCAAATATGTTCTGAGAAAGATGAAGCATCGGGGTCTTACAACGGGTTCAAGGGAACAGGGATAGAAGATTAGAGATTAGGAAAAGAACCAAATACCTCCATAAGAACTCGTTTTGGACAAGGAACATAGATATTGACATTAACAATCTAGTTTGGTGTCGGATCCGGAAAAAAAAAATTAGACTTTTGATATTAGTGGTGGAAGAACATTATCTTGTACTAGTTCCTAGAATCATCGTTTTAATGGTGGTGAAGGCAAGGAACCTCCGTTTTCAATGTATTTGGATTTTGAACTTTTAGTTTCTTTTTTCTAGATCTGAACAAACATGTGAAACCTACTTGAACAAATGTGTGAGAAATAGATCTTGATATTCACAATCTCGTTTCAATGTTTTTCCCCTTCCTTCAGTAAAACTCTAGAAGAGAAAATAAGGTTTTATGCTACCAACAGAGAAAAGGTTAGCCTGAGCCATTGTTACCTACGAAAGGTACAACAATCTACCTTCTTTTTCGTTTCATTTTTTTAATTTGTCTTCTTTACCTGAAGTGAATCATAATGAGCACAAAAAATCGACAAGTTGGTCTCCCTCTTGCCACATAAGGAAGAAAAAGTGTAGATATGGTTGAGAGTGAAGTGAATAATCAATTTTCGGTTTACTAAGTTAGCGATGTTGGTAGTGAAGTTGGTGGTACTATTGTTGAAGAATATTGGGATTATCCATTTATTGGTGTGTATTAGGGTTATCCATAAGAGTAGGGACAAAAAAAATTTGGTGTGAACTAGAGAGGTTCTGCTCTAATTGATCCTTTTAGAACTACCCCTCTTTTTTTTTTTTGCATAAACATATTATTTTTACTAATGAATTAACTGTTGGAATAATTAAATTTCCCGAATCATAAATTCAAGGATCGAAATCATGCTAGAGTTATTAAGGGATCGAATTTTACATACCTGATTCCATAGCGCAATAATCCGATAAAATTTTAGTGCAGAATCTACATACCAAATGAGCGTTGCAGGTATATCGTCTTCCTCAGTCAAATTTTCTTAGGGTTACTTCAAGTTTCTTTAGGTTTTCTTTCTAATGGGTAGAGATATGAAAACAACTGATCGATTTGACGTATTGGGGATCATAACCTAATATCCTTTATATATTGACCTAATAGAATCTCATCAAGCCTATTGGGCCAATATTTGGTATCCACTTATTAAGCCCATACCACTTAATTTAAAGTCTACGGGCTTTACTTAATCGAATCACTTTAGATAGCCCACTGGCAATTAGCCTTATAATATAATTGTACCATAGTATGTAAGCTCATAATAAGATTTATAAATAAATCTTACAATCTCCCACTTGGGCTACATATGAAACAAACAATTATATTAACCAAAATTCTTTATGAGCACGTATTGGCTAATTTTATAGACTTCTTTATTTCAATCTAGTCCATCTCATATATCAATATGAGATCACGGCGGCATTCGTCACATTCATCGTAACAACACCTTCTGTGTTCATCATGTCAATATATTCAATGACATACATCAAATATGGATGAGTGACATGAAAATTACATGCAATGTGATCTCATAACATGCCTATTTTCAATTGGCCCTACTTTATTCAGAGATCAATCCAAAAGCAAACTTAAGTTCAGAAATATAATTATGAATCAACTCATAAAACTTTATTATGCATAAACCGGAAGGTACAAAACATCATTTCAAACTCCCAATAAGTTAAGGGATTACAAAATTTGTCAAGCCTCATGTGAGCAGTATGCTCCTTAAATACTTTAGGAGGCAATCCCTACATTAACGGATCCAATAATTTGAGTTTGTCCTTATATGTTCATTAGAACTTCACATTTCGTGAACTTTTTTTTTCACTGACATAAACATAATGCCAATATATTTCTCCATCAAGGAGCTTTAGTAGGTGTTGTATTCAACTTGCATATATGTTATCACAAAATAACTTTATTTGACTCTTAAAGCTACCAAAATCATATAACCAATGACAAATATATACAACCATAGCAGAAGTAGCTACAAGTGTTATTTAACACTTTTACTAGATATAGTTCTTCCAATCAACCTATAATCTTAAGGTGATCGTCTTTTATTCGACGTCTACAAAAATCGAGTCACAGAAACACATTTATGTTCATCAATATGCTTACTGAGATAAAATTCCAAAGACTCAGATTTGGATACCAGGGACGAAGCACATGTTAATCTTCTGCTAACAAAGTCACAGAATCACACCAATTAGGTGCTTGGAGAGATTATGTTGATTCCATTGTTGTATTATTAATTTATTACGAACAAATGTCGTAGCACATGCCCAAATTCTCTAGAAATGAACAAATTTATGTTCATCAATCGCCTTGGAAACCTAATATTCCAATATGCTTACTGAGATAAAATTCCAAAGACTCATATTTGAATACCAGGGACAAAGCAATCAGACAATAAATTGAATTCACAATCCAAGTTTAATACATCAATCCGTAAGCATTAGAACCCTAAATCTTCATTTTCAGAAAATAATCAATCAGATGTATCACAATAACATGCGCGGCACAACAAGGACTAGAAGAGAGTGTAGAGAGCGAATAAGATTCAGAAGAAGAGAGAAAGAGAGCGAAGAAGGTCCAGAAGCGAGGACGGAAAGGAGGAGGAGAAGGGAGAAAGGACGAGAGACTAGGAAGACGGTAAGGAGAGAGGGTACATACTTAGTTAAATCAATAAAAATAACATACATATTTACTATACATTTACTATACATAATAAATAAAGTGCATTATTGCCTCAATTTTTTCAATTATATATTATTTATTTTAAATTTTAACTCATATTATAAATACACACTAAATAACCGATAGTTTCAAAAATATATATAAAATTTTGGTTGAAAACAAAAGATAAATCTAAGACTAATATAATAATTGATTGTCTTTAGCCCTTTACCGTAATGATTGACCATATATATATAAATATATATAAACGTTTATGTCATGACGGATTTGATGTAAAATTAAAACAAATTGATGAATTGAAAATTGGAAATTTCAATCAAATATTTAGAATGGATCGAATCTTTGTAACTAAGATATTGCTTCTCCTACAAGTTTATTACTTCTCTTACAAGTTTACGCTGTAACGTATAAGAAAAGTTTAACAATCGACAAAAAAAATTGACGTAAGGTATAAAAAATTGATAAATTGGAAATGGAAATCTCTAATTTTTAGAATAGATTGAAACTATTAAAATTAAACATTTATAATTTAGATATTATTTTAGTTAAATTTTTTTTTTTACTATAATTAGTGATTTAATAGAATATTTATTTCGAAAAAAACTGTGAGACCGTCACTCCAACATTACGACGACTCTTAAAGTATATAAAAAATTATTAGTCATAAAAATCCATCAAAATGTATGGCCGAAATTTATTCGATCACAAACTTGATGGTACAATTCATATTTTATTATAATACTTTGGCATTACTCAAGTCTAAAAGAAATTTATAAATTGACGGACGACTATACGATAAATAAGCCTGATTTCTTATCTTACTGTATAAAAAATAATTAAAATAAAATGATCAATCCAATCAATTTGGTATGTGCACCCTTACGGATAACATTGAGGCTCTACTTTTATCCTTCTAACTTACGTATAGTTTTCGATTACCAATCCTGAAAATTCAATATTTTTGTATAAATTCACCTCAATTGGGTACTTCCATGTCACTAAACCCGATATAACCCTACTATACCTTTCAAATTTCAATGAACATATAATATTAAAGTAACAAAAGTAGGTACTTTACCCTTAGGGTGTATATACCCTTGGCTTCTAACTAGGGTTTATATCGGTGGATCACTAATATGTGACTACGTTTTATAACACTATTAAATCGGAAATTTACACTATATATTATAATCATAATTACAACAATGAATGTGATTTTAAATAAATCAATTTATATATCTTTATTAAAATAAAATGGAGTAAAGATTGATCAATAACATTCTTCTTGAAGAAACACTATTTTTATTTAAAATTTTAATAAAAAATCGTAAAATTTATAGGATAATAACAAAAACAAAATTTCTCAAATAAGTTATTGTCTAATGTAAAATTTACGGGAGAAACTCTATTTCAATTTAAAATTTTAATAAAATAAAAAAGAGTAAAATTTGTGGGATAATCACAAAAATAAAACTTATCATATAAGTTATATTCTAACATAAAACTTGCGGAATAAACTATAGTGTAACTTTACTTTAGTTTCCGTTTTATATATGGATCACTTAATTGTTGTGAATTCATCAATATATCACGTTCCTATAGGTAGGGATCCTTTTCATTATTCCATAAAATTATCAATCACTTCATTTTGAAAAAAAATTAAAAAAATTCATGTTGTATCTCTAACGTGTTCTCATAATCATTCGATTCTAAAGGTTCAACACAATCAAGTATCAATAATAAATTAGTATTTTTTTGAATTATTATATTTCCTAATGTGTTCTCATAATAAATCAAATATCATGATATTAACAAATACTCATGTAATACATAATCTATATACAGTTTCAATTTATTTATTAACAAATACTCATCTAAGGCGTAAGCTATGAACTAGTAATAACTAAAAGATAAAAACCTAAAGACTAGATATATGGGATACAATTAATGCTTCCAACTCCACAGATTTTGATTTAACTAATCTTTTGATTTGATTGCTTCCACAAATGTTAAATTTTTTGTTTCATTTGATTCAACAAATTTTATCTCCTTGATGTATGGTGGATATAAAGTTTGTTGGGGTTTGGCTTGAAAAATTTTGGTTCCACAAACTATTCATATAAGTGGGTTTAGACTTTAGATAGTACAATTTGACACAAAAACACCTATTTATATATCAACTTAAGCCATTGCTAATTCGAACCCTAACATCAGAGGATATGGCACGACTTCTTCTCATTTTTGCTCTATCCATTGCAATGGAGTTGTTCACGGCGAACGCCGGTGATCCCGATATGCTCCAAGACTTTTGCGTTGCAACTAAAGATCCCAACGATATTTGTAAGTAATTGATTAAATTGATTCAATGTGATTAATTCAACAATTGTATGTTAAAACAATTTTTTTTTAAATAGTGTTTTTTAACGGATTATTATGCAAAGATCCGACAAAAGTAACTGCAAACGACTTCCTCTTCAAGGGACTAAATATATCAACCTACGTCAATAACGCGTTTGGTTCAATCTTAAAACCAGTGACGGCATCAACCCTCCCCGGGTTAAACACGATGGGGGTCTCAATGGCTCGGATTGACTACGTACCCAACGGCATTGGGCCGCCACACGTTCATCCTCGTTCGGCAGAGGTTGTAATTCTTCTCGAAGGAACCCTCTTCCTTGGATTTGTCGACGGGAATAACAAGCTCTTCTCGACGGTTATAAACCAGGGTGACGTGTTCGTTTTACCTCCCGGGCTTGTTTATTTCTCTTCTAACATAGATAAAAACAACACTGCGGTTGTACTTGTGATGTATAGCGGCCAAAATCCTGACTTTTGGTTTGTTCCGAATGCCGTTTTTGGATCTCGACCATCCATCTCCGTTGATGTTCTTTCCAAGGCTTTTCGGATAGATGAGAAATTTGTTAAGGATAATCAATCTAAGTTCACGAAATAATTATGATTTGTTTCGTTTGATAGCAAAAATAAATAAGCATACGAATGTATGTATATGGATATGTTTTATCGTAGTATGTATATGACGTTTAAAGGATCATCGAGGGTTTGTTTCAAATTGTCGATTGAGGTCTTGTGATCAAGATTTCACTATGTATAATTATATAGATAAATAAATGTTTTGGTTTGAGAGAACTTTTTCTGTATCCAACAGGCACGCAATTCGACAATCCTAACCTGATGAAAAGGGTAAAAATCCATTACGGATGAAAGTGTGTGGTGGATTGGATAGAATTTGGGTGGTCGGTTTATCTATCCATTAATTGATTTATCATTCATCCACTATCCGACTTGTATCCACCTGTGAATATGTTTTATCGTAGTATGTATATGATGTTTAAGGGGTCATCGAGGGTTTGTTTCAAATTGTCTATTGAGGTCTTGTGATCAAGATTTCACTATATATAATTATATAGATAAATAAATGTTTTGGTTTGAGAGAACTTTGTTTTAATGTTATTACTAAAGGAAGAACTACTTAATGGAATTTTTTGATATGTATTCAACATGTACACAATTCAACCATCCTAACCGGATGAAAAGTGTAAAAATTTATTACGGGTGAAAGTGTGTGGTGAATTGGGTAGAATTTGGGTGGTCAGTTCAACTATCCATCAACTGATTTATCATTCATCCACTAACCGACTTGTATCCACTTGTCTATTTTTTTTAATAATATTATTACATTCTTAATTTTGTTATATTTTACAATTTTATCGTTTTTTCTGAGTATACAAACTATCTAACCTAAATTCTAGATTTTTTTTCCTAATTCGTTCATCTTAGTTTCCAACGGAACATTTTACTAGTGACTCGTCTCTGGCTCGGTTGCTGCTCTCCTCTATTGAATCACATATCTCAACCGTCTCCCTTAGTTTCGTTTATGTTCTTACTCATTTCAATTGCTCTTTCGTTCATTCCAACAATTAAAATGCCTTACGACCTTCCAAAATCTTTAACTTAGTGAACACTCTAAATCTCATCCAATCCCTTTGTTTCACCCGAATATAGACCATATTGAATGCGGATAAAAGTCTAGACATGTAATAAACGAGGTGGATAGTTTAGGATTACGGTTGGAATGTGGTTTGAGTCATCCACCCTATCCATTGTTATCCTTACAAATATATGATATATTTTTTTTAAAAGTTCGGATTCAAATCAATACTTTCACGGCGTCATACTGAATTTCCATAAATGATAAATCAATGAATAAAGGTGAACAAATGTCAAAAAGTCTTTCCTTGTTTTCCCTCTCTCCCTATTCTCTCCCTATCCTTCTCCCCCGCCAATTTCTTTTTTTGTAGACCTTCGCCGAAGTTTCACCGCCGGCGAAATCTGCCAGAAGGGGGAATTTCTGGAATGGCGATTTTATACGCTCTTGTGGCGAGGGATTCCGTTGTATTGGCCGAGTTCACAGCGTCAACAACGAACGCAAGCACCGTTGCAAAACAGATCCTTGACAAAATTCCTGGAACCAGCGATACTCATGTGTCCTACTCCCAGGATCGTTACATTTTCCATGTCAAGCGCACCGATGGATTAACTGTCCTATGTATGGCCGAGGATAACGCCGGACGTAAGTAATTTTTCTCTCCGTCTTATCTACATCGTTCGTTTGTCCGATTCGACTTTCAGATTGTTTTGTTGAAAATTCGTTGTCGCTGTTTTGATTGTTTGATCGATCGATCTGCTTGTTGATTGCAATAGTGTATTGAATTGTGATCGAACTTGAAAAACTTCGCGATTTAGAGGGAGAATCGTCCGTATGTCTGGGCGATTCATATTGTTTGATAAGTCGGTTAAGATCCGTGTCTTAACATGTTTCAGTCTTTCATTTCGACTGAAATTTGCGGATAATTACCAGTACTTGATATGGAGATTTCTATATCCGATCAATGAGGGTTTGTACATCAGCCGTAGAGTTCCTAATCAGCACTCAGATCCTCTTACGTGCAGGTAGGATTCCGTTTGCGTTTCTCGAAGATGTACATCAAAGGTTTGTGAAAACTTATGGTCGTAGCGTTCTTACTGCACCTGCTTATGCCATGAATGATGAATTCTCAAGAGTTTTGGGCCAGCAGATAGAATTCTACTCAAATGATCCGGCTGCAGATAGGCTAAACCGAATAAAAGGTGAAATGAGTCAGGTACGAAATTTAATCGAGTAATGATCTTCCATTGATGTATTGCCTTAAGCTTGGGAACACAACCTTTATACTTCAAGACATGAAGGGTGTTAACTGTGTATTGACGAAAGGTACGAAATGTTATGATCGAGAACATTGATAAAGTTCTGGACAGGGGAGAACGGTTGGAGCTGTTAGTTGATAAAACTAACACAATGGAAGGGAATACCTTCCGCTTTAGAAGGCAAGCTCGTCGTTTCAGAACTACTGTGTGGTGGAGAAATTGCAGGTTAATGTAAGTGTCCCTCTCGATCAGCTGACTATATTCACATTTGAAGTTCCATGATTTTTTATTTTTTCCAAAAATTTTACCGATTTGCAGGTTTACAGTGATTGTAGTACTCCTGCTAATCATATACATTGTGCTTGCATTTGTCTGCAATGGCCCCTTGTTGCCTTCATGCATATAGTATCACAGAAGCTCGAGAATCATCAGGTCTTCTGAGGTGCAACTTGTTTGCTAAATTTCCCAGTTCTTTGCATCAATTTATGGTGCATTTTTGCTCTTCTAAGGTTGTATTCTTGTGCCTGATTTGGCTGCAAGAAACTAAAATTTAACGCTAACATATGAGTTCTCACAAGAGAAGTCTTACTGTGAGCATAATTTAGCGTCTCTCTTTACTTTTGTTGCTCTCTATCCTAAAATGTGAATACAGTTTTGATTATTTCTGCCAAGATGACAACATTTCTGGTGTTCTTCAGATGTTTCAGTAGCGGTAAAAGCGAACTTATGTGCAAAATCAAGAGCTTAGATGTATAGGAAACGATTTACAACATTCAATGAATAGAATGAGGGATAAGATCCAGCAATCGTGTGTGCATGAGAAATCTATTCATCTAGGCCGCAAATTTTATGAAAACAGTAATAACTTATAGGAATAAAAAGAAAAAGAACATGGTGTGGGGGACTATTGAACTGCAGTCTAGTTGAAGTAGTCGAGTTCGTGAATCTTAAGCCAGTCACTTGACTCCTCACCCTCGGAATCTCTATTTCGTGAACTCAATTGTCCTTTCCTGGGACGCCCTCCTGCATTCTTATTCAGTCGAACCCATTCACTTGACCCATCAGAAGAATACGAGACAGCATCTAGCCGTCGCCCTGTACCATAATGTCCGATAGAATGATCGGTGTCATCACCGTCCAGATCACTAAAGGAGATATCTTCCTCTTCTGAAAATTTTCCACTAGTTCCTTCAACCGATTTAACAGGCAGAGACATTTTTTCATCAGACACACTCTCGCCGTTTTCTTTCTGATTAGATTTACCATCTGATTGAGATGGATGATCCCTCTTGGAATCTGACTTCAGTGAATTCCTCTTGTTTCGTAGCATTATCAACAAGGTATTTCTTGCTTCAATAACCTGAAAAAATAGTAGATTATACATTTATACATATAAGGAATTATCATGTTAGAAAACACAAGATTTAGAAACAGCTAACATTTGATAAAGACAAGTATACGTTTTTGCACCCAAAAAGGATTATGGCTTTCAAAGTTTCAATAGTTGGCCAAGCTCTAAAGGATTCAAAATTAAACAAAGGCAAATTTTGTACCCCCATATGAAGATGACCAATCCATTCATATGAAAATCACAAGTAGATCTACGGCTACAACCCTATATCTTCATTTATCTCACATTTCGGTTATTCTTTAACTTTCTCCATGTTCAAAAACGGAATTGCAGCTGAACTTGAATGTTCAATTGCAGAACTAGAAGGATTCCTCAAATTGGCTAGTAGTGATATTCTTGCACTCAGATTTCTATACTTGTCAGTTATGGGTTTCTATATCTAACCAAGAACATCAACTATCTTACAGTAACTGGGTTCTCTGACATCACGGACAAAATATATGACATATAATGTTACAGTAAACAGTAGTTTGATCTTCTAGGTTACTTGACGGCATCTTGTCATCGCAATTATAAACTGTAAAAAAAAAAAAAAAAATTTGGAAGGGCAAGAATCCATGCCTCAGGGGTTGATAGGAGGTTCAAGCTGGTCTTGTCTAATCTTGGAATCACCAGAATGAAGTATATCATCCAAAACTGTCTTTCGTTCATGTCACTGCTAAGTCTGATCCTGAGATCAGCAACGGTTGGCACTATTTGCTCCATAACAGAAATATGTTCAGCTTGAGTTTGGGTCATACTGAAATCTGCAACATTCATGTAAAATACTAAGCAGCATTCACTTCAATAATTCAACACTAAAATCATTCAAAGGAGAGCTATGATCCATAGATTACAGATAAAGTCTATTGCCCCATTTATATGATCATGATCACAGTATGAGTATGGAATCACCTAATACTCACATATATTATTTATGGATGAATTTAGTTCAAAGAAACCCGAAACCGAATAAGTGAATAACCATAACTCAGAATCCGGATGAATTTATCTCTGGAGTCCCTCAAACAGCACTCATCTTTTACAAACATCTCTGGGAAACAATCATAACTGTAAGTCTGTAACTACAATTAATTAACGCTCTAAAAAATCAATGATCACTGCAATTAATTAAGCAAGCAAAAATCTAGCAGGAGACCTAAAAGGTTAAAAATTACCATCATGATTGACTGAAAGAGGAAAATCCGTCCAGCACTCTGGACACTGAGAAATCTCCGTCACGAAATCAACAACTTCATCAGTGACCCCAACACCGTGATCATCCTTCTCTAACTCTGCCCCTTCTTCGTTTTGTCGCAGGAAATTCGAAGCCAGCTTAGAAATTCCATTGACAGCCTTCTTACTCGAAATTAGCGAAAAAGAGGACTTGAAGCTACCGCTAATTTCCGCTAAATCGTTCCGAATTCCAGCCAAACTTGGAGAACGAGTATCGCCGGAATCCTCATCGGCTATTTGCCCTACCTCTGGGGGAGAAGAAGGCGGTGGAGGAGGAGGCGCAAGAAAAGTTGCGAACCCGAGAAACTGGCGGCCGATTGTTTCTCCAATCTCCGATAAGTCTTTTTTGACGCTTCCGCCGGTGGCAACACCTCTGGCGACTGAGAAAATTTCTTCGTCGTCGGATATTCGAAGGGATTTGAAAGGGTTTGAAAGCCAAGACATGGATGCTCTGTTGAGATTTTTGGGAAAGACGCAATCGTGGAAGAGAGAAGAAGAGGCGGTTGAAGATTGAGACTTTAGATTATTTGTGCTCTCTTTTTCTTTCTTTGGTGTTCCTCGATCACAAGCTATGAATATTTATTTTCATATTTCATTAATGAAGTAAAAAGATAATCTTCTAAACAATCATCTAATATCTATCGTACATAATAAAGTACAGTAATTTATGCCTTGGATTTGGATAATAATTTAACAAGTCCACAGTTAATGTTATATATTATTTATTGATTATTTATTTAAATTAATTAATTATATATATATACCGGATGAACAAAATCATTAACGACACAAGGCGGATGCGCATTCCGACTCCGTCAAGACTAAATTAATCGGAATGCGCACCCGCCTGGAATGCGCATCCGTCCAGTCTGGGGCGGATGCGAACTGCGCTTGCAGCTTCTGGATTTAAGTAACTTGTGCGCGGACTGTATAAAAGTAAGTGTGTTAAAGTGATAATTGTACACTTACCTCGATACGTGTGACAAGTTCTTCCGGATCACTATATTTGTCGATATCAAACGGCATAGTTGTGCTTTCACCATCGGATTCTACATCTTCTTCAAAATATAACGATATTTTTACGGATTTGTTTAACGACGTGTGGTCGGAAGTGAATAGTTATATGATTTGACACACACACGTACACGTATATGTGTGTATCCAACGGCCCAATTGTCAAACAGCTACATCTACTACGGCTATATTATAACTAGCAGTTTTCAAAACTGGCGCACTAGGCTGGGGCGCATGCGAATTCCGCATCCGCCTCAGCTTGAAGGTTGGTGCGGATGTGGAATCTGCATGCGCACCAGGCTGAGGCACATGCGGATTCCACGTTTGTCGTACAATTGTTAATTTTTGCCCTTCCGAACAGTGTGTATTACAAAATCAAGAGAAATAGGTATTAAACTAGTTTCGAATATTATCTTTCTAAACTTTTGTATTTTTATTAATACTAGTTGTTTTGCGCGCGTAGTAAATTAAATATTACATCGGAGATGGAGATGTACGCTTGGCTGGTCGGCTAAGTAACCGTCAAAGATATAAATTTGTGTAAACATGGAACATAAAGTTGTCCACTCTATTGTTAGGATTAAAGAAAACATATACGTTGTCGTTTTAATGCATAAGCCTTTGTCCTTCAGCAGATAGGGCATGGTAAGAACTAAGAAGTGATGTCGTTGCTTGCACATTGTAGAGACAAACGTTGGACAAAGTCGCCCTTTTTTGGTACTTTGTGTGCACTTTGGTGAGACGTGGTAGGTAGCTCCAATTGAACATGCTGATACGTAAGTCTAGCTGTGGAGAGAAAATCATATAACTATCAGTAACTCCATGACTCCATACAATATGACAGTGCAATTCAATATTCAGCTGTTGTTCTACGGTTTAACAACTTGATGCATGGATAAAAGGAAGGAAGAGTTAAAAAGCAAACAACTAATAACAAATCCAATTCATATACCTAAATACCAGAGTCAAGTAAAAGTGTTGATGATTAAAAATGTAACCTGCAGAGGTGCTTGAGAATTCATGTTGAACGAAATCAAAGGAGTGACCAATTCAATCAATATAATAACTACATTAAAAAATTTAAACATAAACAAGCATTAAAGTATGTAAAAAAGAAATCACCCCAAGAAGAAAGTAGTTGAGCGCGCACACTGTAAAACGATTGCACCGAAATTGTTTGAACAACATTTTCATATATGTTGATGTTTTGTACAAAATTAGGATCGGGAGACTGCGAACCCTTGGGCAAGGTGGTACATTTTGAGGAAGAAAATGACGTTGCCTTCAATCTTATGATTTCATTGGAGGAAGGCACTCCCTGAAACACAATTAGGAGCTAAATATTTGTAATGAAAGTTGTAATGTTGATAGAGAAGAAGACATCCCACCTATTACGTGCCTTAAAATTCTCGATATATACTATTACTAATAGACATGATCAGAGAGCAGCCCGTTGTATGGTGCTAAAGCATAAGAGCTCTTAAAGCTTACATCTTGTTTGAAATAGTACGTGTAGGACACCTAAGTACCATAGAAGTTGATCAGCTTACCAATGTCTAATCAAGTTTTTATTAAGAATGTTTGGTTTGACCATCCTTTCACCAAAAAAGAAAAGAGGTTTATACTAAAGGCTACAGTTTTTGTTGAAATGTTCTTCGACATCATATTGTTGATATTATTGCCTTCCTTTGCCTAATCATCAGCAACATATTCTATGCATCTAGATGTCATGAACAAGACGATTATTTTTTGTACTTCTAGCAAAAAGCAGATTCAAATGTCCATTCTTTCCAACATTCATAGACATCAACAACATATCTACTTACAAAAGACATTAAGAAAGCACGACAACTTCATAATTTCTTAATGCTATAAGAAAAAAACTTTAAAGAGAATGATTTATTTAGCTAATATGAGAATGGAGCAATCGTACTATTAAAAGCTAAGTTCAACGGAATTTTTATCCAAGCTCAAAATTAACAAGGATGTAAGGAGTACAATCCAATTTTATACATCGGCCTATCTCCGGCAAGGGTGTGACAATAATCCGGGGTTTTTTTCATGTTCTTGTTCGGGTATTTCATCGAACAGCTAGACTGCAACCCAAAAGCACATGTGCGGCTTTTCAAATCTCAATAATTAAGAGCTCTACAACATCCGTCAAAAAATTTCAAGAAGCCAAAAACATTTCTAATAGAAAAAATGGAAGACAAGGATCTTTCGAGAAAAGGGATACCTGAGAAGAGAGAGAAAAGTCATCGAGCTTGGTCGAGAAGTGAATTCCGTCCTACCTTGTAGTCGTGGTTGCTATTGCAAGCGAATCTCTTCAACTTTTCAGGCGAGACCTTCATCTTCAAGTTTAGTTGGGGAAGATGAAAATACGTCAAAAAGAAAGGAAAAATGGTGGTTAAGTGAGGTGTCAGCAACAGAAGGTTTTATCTGTATTTTGCAGCAAACCGAGGGATTGTATATTGACCGTTCCTAAAAACTTTCTTAGTTTTATCGGTATAGATCGGTAGGTCATAACTCATAAAGATCGGTGATGAAATAACTCAAGAAAAAATAAAATATTTAAAAAAACAAAAACAAATTGTACTAAACTATTCCTTTTATTTCTTTTTTTGTTATATGTATAATATACCACTCATACCTATTTATACCGATGTTAAAGCATGAAGAAAATACGGGTATAACGTATCCCTCTTTTTTTTTTTTCTAATTTATGAAAAATGTAGAGCTATTTGTGTATAATCACATAAATAAAGGGCTAGTTTGGTTCAATTTACTGTAATATTTTTATTTTAATTAGTTAAAAATTTCCTATTCTACAAGGGTATTTAGTAAATTTATTCTATGAAAATAGAAGGAATATATATATATATATATATATATATATATATATATATATATATATATATATATATATATATATATATATATATAGAGGGAGGATATGTAAGAATTTCTCTTAGAGTAGGAGTCTTAGTAAGATATATTGCAATTTTGAACTCGTAATTAATTAATATATTTATTTTTCTATAATAGATTCTAAAACTTTACAAATTATATTAACAAATGATTTTACAATCAATTCGTACAATCATTTAATATATTCAGTTGTTTAAATTCATCCCGTGTTAAAATGAAACAGAAACTGGGTTAAAGATAGATAAATTTTATGAAGTAGAGTGTATAAAATATTAAGATTAAATATTATTATTTAAGAGTGATGCTGAATGAATTATGAGCAATCACCAAATGGTCCAAATGCAAGAAGATTAAAAAAACGGGTCGTTGACGTACAACAAGTGCACCAAAACCCAAACCTTACAAATGAAAAGTTCATTGTGGTTACTCGTCCAAAAATCAAAACAAGGAAAAAGAGGTTGGGGGACGGAATGTGTCCAAGGCGCATCCGCACCACACTTGAGACACGTATCTGCAATGTGTTTGTATTGAGTTCATTGTTTGGGTAAATATTAATTTCACTAATTATAGATTAAGAATATTAAATAGTTATGAAATAAGATCACTATTATGTGACCCATGAAACGAACAGATGACTTTGGCTTTAATACAGGTATAATAGACCGGTAGGGCTTCCCTACACATGACTCGATTTTTTATATCATCAAACGCATCCAAATTGTGTAGTGCCCCATGCTTCACTCTTCCCCTCACTTTATTATACAACAAATTTTCTCAATAACTTCCCAACTGTCCCAAGAACAAAACTTACCAAAGCACCAGATATGAACCTTATATAGCCCTTCTTTGTTCAGCTCGAACACAATCCATGTCCAATGTCTATAACATCCCGGAATATGGATTGTAAGTTTGTGTTGGCATCCCTGAGGCATAAACATTGGGTCCATAGGAGTTACCAAACGCCGATTGAGGCATCATCATCATTTGTGGCTGTTTCTGCATTGGCATCATCATCATTTGTGCTTGTGGCATCATCATCATCAATTGTTGTTGTTGTAACATGAAAGCTTGTTGTTGATTCATGGGGGACACCTGCATAGATCGAGGTGTAGGAGCCACGCTATTATTGAATGCAAAGAATGAGTCATGGCCTTGTTGATGTTGCATCATTGGGTTCGCCATAGTTGTAACGTCCCATGAGTTGTAGTTTGTGGGTTGATTGCTTCTTCTTATTGAATCGTCGTATAGACAATCTATCATCAGCTTGTTTAATCCACCAGTCTTTGGGAGAAAAATGTTTTTAGTAATGCCAAAGTTAGTATTCTTGTTCAGTGGTTTTAGTTGTAGGATTTATGTAATGATTGCAGAAATAGTTACCAGATTCTTCGGGATTGAGGTGGGAACGTTTGTGTTTGGTGTTGTTGGCACGAGTGCCACTTCCCATCCTGTAGCTCCGTTTTCTTGTTTAGGAGGAGCGGTTGCTGTACTGTGTTGATCAGCTGTGACAAAGAACAAATGTCATTGTGTACGCATATTCATTGCAGTTTTGTTTCTATCATACTGACAGTAAATTTGGATCCGGGTTTAGTAATGTACTGTTTGCAAGTGGTGTTTGTCAATACTACATTGTAATGCAACGCCTCATAGGTATAAAACTCCACCATTTATCTATGTTCAAAAAACTATCATCAAATTCGAGTTTAAAATAGAACTTACCTAAAGGAACAATTTTCAAAGCGAAGGCTTTCTTCTCAACTGCGGGAGGATCATCCAAATCCTGTCATAAATTAAGACAAATTGTAAATAAATAAACTAGAAATAGGGTCAAATTTACAATTGAGAAGAATGGAGTTGATATAGTCATTTACCAATAGATTAAAAGTTTGAGTAATAGCCTTCTCCTCTTTGACTGGCTGTGCGACAAGGGGTGATGCTAGGAGATCTTCCTCTTCTTCTTCATCCTCTTCCTCTTCAGACATTCTTTGCTCAATTGTTAAAGCAACTTTCTCAACATTTTTTCTTTCATCAGTTACCTGTTTCACCTGCATATTCAGATAAGTGCATGTTGAAGGATAAGTTTCTTATTTTTCATAATTATTACATAAATCAAGGTTGAATCTGTCATTTTTTATTTGTTGGAAAAGTAGTATAATCAATTAATCACTCAAGTAGGTACATTTATTTGCCAAACCTGTTCTTTTGGATTTGACAATCCTCTATCAATTCTCCTCACATACTCTTCCATGGCTAGTAGAAATGATGCAGGACGCTTCATTTAAAAAGAAATACAAATTAATAAATTGAAACTATGCTGAAGGGATCGAGTAGAAGTAATTGCTCAAATCTAGCATGTAACCTGCTCAATCTTAATAAATTTCTCCCCACGACATCCTTCAAGGTATCTGCATGTGTCATAGAAATCAGCTAGTCTATCCGCCTGAAACAATCAAATTAACTCAAAAAAGCAGCCAAAACCAGATCAAGAAACACAACTATTGACAAAAAGAATACACAAGACTGACTTGTTGTCCATTTCTCCTGTATATATCAAGAGCCTTGATTGCATCGCGACGTTTCATCTCAAAAAACTGTCATAAGTCATAGCATTTTGTGATTTAAACTAAGTATTAAATTGAGGCATGGTTAAAAGGTAACATAAAACGTGCATAATTCAATATTATTACTTTGTCAATCAAACTAACTGTTCCTTCACTGATTGCATTGTAAATTTTCATGCTGTCTGATGCCACCTATCATGTGACAAAAATTGAGGAATTAAAATTGTCAGCATAAATGATATATAAAAATGTTAGTCAAGGCCAATTCAGACATAACTCACCTGAGAAAGAGACAAATGTATCATATAATTTTGTGATGTTGCTCCTATTGGCTGCAGAAAAGATCGAAAATGTACCATTCATTGAGCTCTAGTTAGTTGACATGATAGATGATTGCTTGCAAGATATTCAGAAGTGAAGGGGGATGAATATTAGAAGAAAGTGGCACCTGACATGCAATAACTCGGTGAAGTAGTTGCTGCAAAGTAGGTAACAGCTCGAGCAATTCCACAACATCAAGATCTCTTGCTCTCTGAATTACAAAGTCATTATTTAGAACAGATATATAAAATTTTGAACAAAATGAGCGAAGAAATAATCTTACAGGCCGTTCTGCCTCCACATCATATTTCAAGATACGGTAGCATTCAAGCCTTTCCTCCAAAAACAAGGCATAAGAACGGATCCAGGCAGAGTAATTCCATGCTGGTACACAATATTAGAATCATATAAGTGAAATATTTCTTCTATAATGTAATGATGGAAAACTTGTGTATCAATCAAGAATACCATTCGGGCTTGAATCATCTTTGAAATGTGCCATGTTGAGTATATGACTTCTGCTCCTCCCATAGTTAACAAGTTCCCCTTGGAAAGTAGGATCCACTTCCCTTAAAGCTCGGTGGATAACCATTAAGGTTTTTAATGCAACCTAAAATGCAAGAACAATAAGATGAACAATCTAAAATTTCATAACACATGAAAAAGTTGCCAGTATAATTCATCAACATACTGCCCAGTTACGCGTCCTTGTTAATCTTCTGACGAGAGCCTGAATGCAGTATACAACATCAGCTCGAGGTTGTGCTGCTGAAACAGAAGCGAATATGGCTACATGGAAAGAGAACAAATTTGTTTATAACCAAGTTTCTATAAAAGATATCAAAATCCATCAAATCGAAACACACATTGTAAATGCTTCTCATTTGGGGGTCGCTCAACATGATTCGTGGCCTTGACTATGGCAACATCCAGTTCCTACATGCCCAAAAACTCCAATATTTTGGTCTCAAAGATTGTTGATAGATATCCAAGAGAATGAAACTCGATTGTAATGTAATTTAGTACCTTGTAGCCACTTTTCACTTTGGCCAGACCAATGGTAGTATTATCCTTGATAGATCCAAGTGCTTTCCTCAGACTCTTATTAGAATTTCCAACAGACATTCGGACTCTCGAAACACAAATACACTATAAAGAAGAAAACACTTTATTCATAATCAATATCTCCATCAACACCAGATCCAAAATTCAAGCTAGAATATACTTGAGCGCGCAATTCGGAAACCAAATCATACCAAATTGCATGAAAAATCACAATCGGAGAAATTTAGCAACTTAACCCTAGAAATCTAATCATTCAACAAAAAAAAAAGAAAAGCGAATCTCACAGAGACAAAAGAAGATTCAATTCAAACCCTACGAAAAATGAGTAAAGGGACAAATTTTAAAAAGAGGGAACTTACAAAGATGGTTCTAGAGCAGATAATTACCAAAATTGGAAAGAATGAACGAATTATGAGCAAATTATTACAAGTTCGAAATACTTATAGAATCGATAATTATCGAGATACAAAGATTTGACTAAAATGAGATTAGAGGAGTAGCAGCGTACCACATTTTGCGACAAATGGAGCGAGGAGATGGAGAGAAGCCATGAGAGGAAAAGAAATATAGGAAGAAAGAGAGAAAGGGCGAGAAAGAAGAAGTTCGTTCAGCTTGGTTGGTCATCGGCCTGTGGCGGCAAACTTATTTCCATTTTTAAAATATATTAAAAAAATATAATCTGAAACTTACTAAGACTGAGACCAGTAAGTCAAAAGTTTCAAAATTGATAAGTAGGATAGTCTATTTTGTCCTTTTATTTATTTAAAAATATTAATTGAATGGACTAATTAGTAATTTTAATTTTAAGAGGTACAAATCCAATCTATTTAATAAAGAACTCATTCCACTCGCAGACATGTCCTCCTTCTCACTCTCATACCAGTTAGACTAAGGGTCCGTTCGATTAGAGTTTTGCTCAACTGAAAGAGAGAATGAATTGACTTTAAATCGATTAATGCCGTTCGTTGCAGAAAATGGGGGGAATGAATACGGACTTAATCGAATGAAAGTGGGGATGAAAATGGATGATCTTTCAGTCGAGTGTATGAGGTTGAATCGAATGAAAGTGATTTCAGCATCCTACTTCTCATTTCTACCCTCCATCTATTCTCAGAGTTCATTCCAATTCCAGAGAAAAAGCGAGGTAGGCTTCTCTTTCATCATGTTGGAACGAACACCATCCCGACGCTTTTCTTCTCTTCTTCGATCTCTTCTTCTCTGTTCTGATTTCCGAAGCTTGTGTAACACATTGCAGGATGCCTCTTTCCATTTCTCATACCCAAGTATCTCTTCTCTTCTTAGCTTCTTCTCTTTTCTGTATCTTGTTTACATCTTCTGTGTTCGAGCATTTGCCTTGATTTATATTTCTGCTTCATCGTTGCTTTAAGAGGTTAGGGTTCTGGATTACAGATAGGTTTCATTGTTCAGCAATCGAATGAAATCAACTCCAGTATTTTTTAATAACTTTCTTGCAATTTATGCTCTGTTTTCTCTTCTTCGACTTTAGCTAAAATAGTATATGAAAGTAAAGTTAAATTAGTTTTACTTAGATGAAATTTAAGAGAGTTGAGTAATGTAAGTACTACCTATGTGACATGAAACTTCAGAACATCTCTCTATTGTGGGTGAAGCAACAATAGTTTCTATTATAATTTACAAGTACTCGACAGAGGAATTCTCATAAATTAGAGATGAATAAGTGGAAGATTGAAGGAGAGATGAGTAGTTGTTGTGATGAGGGGAAACTTGTCGTCTTCATGAACATCTATTGAAGGAGATTCTTGATGAAGCTTATTGTTGCCTTTTTTTGTTTCCTCAAAGTTTACTTCTTTTCTTCCTACTTGCCTTTTTTTTAAAATTTTTGTTTTGGGCTCTTCAATCAAAGTTGATAAGAGGGATGAAAGTTGAAAGATGAATGAATTATTCCTTCAATTACATCTTATGTGTTGACATTTACATCTTTTGTATTATTAGTAGGAAAATGGGCATCCATATACTGAATTAGTTAGTATTATTGAGGAACTGATTAAGGTTAGACTTTTGTTTGTTGAGGAATTGAGTAAGGTTACTAATTGATTAATCTTTAGCTGAACTTTTATCCATCTTTATTGTGTTAATTCATTGTGTTATTGTAAAGATTATCATGCTTCTATTATCGTCTCTTCTGTTTTGCTGAATTGTTTTGTTAATCATATACCATGCTATGCAGATATGCATGTTACTTGTTATTGGTCTCAAAGTAGCATAAAACCATAGAATTATGCTTAATGTCGTTCTATTATGCTATTGTTTATAATATGTTGCCTTCTTTGATAGGTATTCAATGTCGTCCCGTTCTGAAGGTCATGTTTCCATGCCATCCGATGCTTCCTTTCCTTATGGATTTGACCCTGATGTTACCGACTCTCCTCCATCAACTTATCCATATTATGTGGTAAGTTGTCCATTTTGTCTTCATCATGTCCTCATTTCACTGAATTATCCTCTAATGTGTTTACCTTCACATGATTGGCAGATGCTCGGCCTTGATTTAGATGATGAACTAATTGATACTCTCTCAACTTCTCCCACGATTACCCGCATTCAAGAGGTTGTTCGTCGACTCAGGACTGACAATCAAAGGCTAAGAGATGAAATCGATATAACAAATTACAACATGGGAAATGTGGAGTCAACAAATTTGCAGGTTTATGACCACGTTTCAGAATTGGCATCCTCAAACATACAACTCTATGAGGCTTGAGGAGGCAAAGTTAATGGCAAATGAAAATGCTATAAAAGCGAACAAGTTGATGATTATACTACAAGCTGTTTATGGTATCTCGCTCAATTTGCCCACAAGTTTGGGTTTTAAGTTGAGGGTTTAATTGGCATGTATTTTGAACGAAGTTTTATTTTGTGACGCATATGTAATATGGGTTGTGTAGAGTTGTGTTTGGCGAACTTGTGTGCCAAAAATTTGGATGTAACTTTAGTACTTTGAAGGGTTTCATGTACCAATTGTCTAGTAGTTTTTGCTGTCAGATTGACAAGTGTTTTGGTGTCGTGTTGAATGGAATGTAAAGACACTTATGTTATGATAATCTACTGTCATGTTTGGTCACCCTTCAATTTGTGCAGAAAGTTGCTGATTTTTTTTGTGCAGAAAGTTGCTGATTTTTTGTGCAGAAAGTTGTTGAATGTTTTTTGTTCTGAAAGTTGCTGAATTTTTTGTGTGCAGAAAGTTGCTGAATTTTTTTTGGTAATCTTCTACTGTTAAGTTGACAAGTTTCTGAATTTGTTGGTAAACTTCTGAAGTGATTGTTCTTCTCTATTTGGTTGTTGTTATGAATATTGCCCACGCAGAAAATTGCTGCTTAAGTTGAGCTGATTTTTTTGCTCCTCTTGTTCCTTCTCTATTTGTGCAGAATGTTGTTGATTTTTTTTGGTAATCTTCTACTGTTAGATTGACAAGTTTCTGATTTTTTTGGTAATCTTCTGAAGTGATTGTTCTTCTCTATTTGGTTGTTGCTGCCATGAACACTACCTACAAGCTTATGAAGAAGAAAAGTAAGAAATTGCTAAGACGGAATGCACGAGATTAGAGCAATCTCGGTCGAGATCCACATGATCTCGGCCGAGATCCCAGCCATCTCGGCCGAGATCCCAGCCATCTCGGCCGAGACTCCATTCCAGAAGTTTTTGTCGGCGGATCTCGGTCTCCATCTCGGTCCCAATCTCGGCCGAGATTTGTGCCATCTCGGCCGAGATTTCTGAGACTTGACCGAGATCACCGACCGATATTTCCCTAAAGCTGGATCACGAAGCCAATCTCGGTCCCGACGTTCAAAAATCTCGGTCGTCGACCGAGATTTCCAACCGAGATTCCTGTGCGCCAAAATATTTCGCTCCTTTTTGGATCAGTTTTGGCCCGGCCCGTTCTGTGGAAGTTTGTTGGGTATAAAAGGGAGGCTCTAAATGTTTCAAGGGTTCCGCTTCATTCTATTCTAAGGCTTCTATTTGAGAGTGCCGCTTTCTCCTTCTTCTTCTCCCATGCTCTACACCATTGTTGAACTACATTGAGTTTTTAGGAAAGATTCTGGCTTTTAGATTTCATTCAATTCAGATACGCTTCGCGATACTGGAAATTTGTCATTTTGCTGGTTTCATCTTAATAAAGCTGAGTACTTTCTTTATCTCTTTTAGTTCTCATTTTATGAATTCTTCAATTGAATTGATTATTGCTTTTGTTATGTTGATTGTTGGCTAGAACCATTGTGGTTCCAAGGTGAATAGGGATTTGTTTATACCTGGACTATGATGAAATAGTGTTTTAATGTTTGGTTTGAATAGCTTTGAAATCCTAGTGGTTAGTTAGGACTTGAACCTAGTTAGAATTCTTCTACCTAGTAACCTAAGTTGGAGTTGAGACTTACCCGGTAAAACTCCTTCTTAGATACCTTAGAGACTGACCATAGGTAATAGAGGTGAAAACCTCTATTGGGTTGAGTGTGCTTAGATTCCTTCCTAAGTAGGGTATACCTGAGACTTACCCGGTAATGGTTTATCTTTCCCTTAGCTTGGAATCTGGTTTGTTTAGAATTTCCTACCTCTCTACCTTGAGACTTACCCGGTAATAGGTGGTTGGTTTGGAACTAGATAGTCTTGAGACTTACCCGGTAATAGATTGTCAGCCTAGAAATGTTCTTCCCTGAAGCTTGTTAACCATAGATCCTTTGAGAGATGTCCTGAGTCCATGCGTACAAATAATGACCTTGAATCCTTGGAATCCGCGTTTTCTTTTATTGATATACCTTTCGTTCGTTTGTTCTACTTAGTTTTCAATCAAATCCGATATTTGATTGCGAACTCTACAAAATCCACAAAACCTTTTTGATCTTTCTTCCCTTCTTTTCCAACCTCATTCTTTTACTTTGATTTACTCTATCTTAGATCACATTTACAATTCAGACACTTGGTCCCTGAGATCGATTTTGGAATACTTATCCTTACTGTAATTGACCCATACACTGTGGGTTCGCTACAATTTGCGTGTTTATTTATTGTTTTATAAATTTAAAGCATACCGTGGTTTTTACTAACCTGTGAGCTTTTATCATTATTGATAAAAGTTTATAGGGGTGTTAAATAGCGAACAGTTTTATGTTGTAATCGTCCTCATCAGGTATGTAAGTTTTCAAGTTCTGTATTTGGTTTTTGATGAAAGTAATATATTACCTTATCAGGGCCCAATGGGCCATAGGTTCATCGTTAAAGATAATTTTGTTCTTGAAGAGTCATATACTCCACCATACAGTTGCGAGACACGCAAATTTATTTGTTCCTATTTTGTTTTTAATTTCTTGTAGGATGACATGAGCTTTTTTTAATTTTTATTTTGGAGGTTAATTTTATTAAGTTCGGTTAAGATTATTCAATCGATTTTGGCGATAATTTGTTTCGTGCGAGGACAATCAAAGAGCAGGTGAACAGGTGATCAAGATGATGGCTGCAAAGTTCACAATACCTCGTTACGACAATCCTTCTTTCGTCAAGTTTTGCTTTTGTCGGAAGTCCGTTAATTGAAATTTTCCAAATAAAGTTTTTAATTTTGGGTTGGGTATCTAGTTGCCAAATCCATTCATAGAAATTGTTTGGTTGGATATTTGATTCCTCTTCAATCATATCGGAAGCTGATTTTGTAGAAAACCATTCATTTTTACTACATCTTCCATATAGTCTATCTTGGATCTTGTTTTTGGGAATGATTGTTTATTTTATCTTTCTCCTAATATCCAGGTTTATGTAATTTTGAAGCTCGTTATCAATTTTGTTGTTATCCTACTCTTTGAGTTATTTATGAAGTGTCTGACTTTAATACTTGTATCAATTTGGTTGGTATTTTGGACCATTTTATTAGTGGTACCGTTGTTATACAACTATCGTGCCAAAAGTTGATGATTTTTCCATTTCTGATATGCCAGATGATACCTTTTTTGAATTCGGTTTTAAGTTTCATAAGATTGTTTCATTGCCACGAAGCTCCACCTTTCAATTGGTAATCAAGAATGTTCTTATTTATTTAAGTATTTTTCATTGATTATTTTAACCCATATATTGTTTGGATCTACTAGAATTTTCCACAAGAGTTTCATTTGTAGTGCTTTGTTTGTGATTACAAATTTTCTTAATCCAAGGCCGCCATTCTTTTTTCGGTTTACAGATTGTGACCCAACTAATGATAGGTATATGTTGGTCTCCTTTATTCCAGAAGAATTTTTTGTAAGATTTATCAAGCTCCACCAAGTTATGAATTGAGAGCATGAAACTTTACACATTTTTTTTTTGGAAATTGGAAAGCGGTTAGATTGGTATACCTTCTAGAGGTACTTCAACCTAAAGCATCCTTGCAGATGAGAACACGAAGTTCGGGATCTTCAGAAAAATTGGTGTTGGGGGTCGAGATTCCCAGATGGGTCAATCGGTCAACAACACAGTTTATCTCTCTAAAGATATGCCTAATACGAACCTCGTCAAAGAAACGAAGATCCAGTCTGGAGTCGAAAATAATCATCCCGACCTCCCACGGACAACTCCACAAACCTTGGAGTGCCTTGATAACACACAAGTTATCACCTTCGATTTCGATCTTTTTAATTTGTAGTTTGATTGCCTCTTGTAATCCGATTTTGAGGGCAAACGCTTCGGCTTTTAAAACCGAATTGAAATTATTTTTTTTTAGCGTCGAGGCTAACAATATCACCATTGTGGTTCCGAATAACATATCCAACAGATGTGAATCCCGAATCGAGTTTTAATCCATCAAAGTTAAGTTTAAAGAAGCCGGGTTTTGATTTTTCCCATTTAATATTGTGTTTTTTCCGTTTGTTTGAGATATAATTTTTTTTTTGTTGTTTTATGTTGTAATCGTCCTTATTAGTTACGTTAGATTTTCAGTTCTATATTTGGTTTTTGACCCCATTTTTCACAAGTTTAGGCATTCAACATCATTTGTCTTGTCCTCACACTCCATCTCAAAATGGAGCTGTTGAGAGACAAAACCGTATTATTCATTAAAAAGGTCTTTCTCTTCTTTCTCAAGCTAAGTTACCTCCTCAGTTTTGGGAATATGCTTTTAACACTGCTATTTATCTCTCAAATCGGACCCCTACTACCACGTTGAAACTTGATTTTCCTTTTTATCGTCTCTACAAAACTCATCCCAACTACAAGTATTTCAAGAGTTTTGGTTGTCAATGTTATCCCTTTCTTGGCCCATATCGCCAACATAATCTGGATTTCAAAACTCAAGCATGTATATTCTTAGGCTACAACTCCCGTCATAAAGGATATATATGCTATCATTATCCCTCTAATCACACTTATATTATTCGTAATGTAATATTTGAAGAAAACTTGTTTCCCTCAATCTTTCCAACACCATTAACTCCAAGCTCAACTGAACCATCTTCTTTACCACTTCAATTACCACACCATGCGTCCAATATCCCTTACCTATCTCCTACCACAACACTAACCAATACTCCTCCTACCTCCACTTTTGTACATGTTACTGACTCTACATCAATTCAACATCATTCCTCTAATATTAACTCTAATACCCAACATTCTCCCATGCCTGATCACACCTCTGACCCTCACAAACTTCGACATCTGCCATTCCTCAAACTACAATCAATCGATTTCCTCATCTCAGACCGGCAGATACATCTTCTCATCCTATGTCTACACGTGCCCAAACTGGAAATCGTAAACCTCGTGTCTTTCTCACCACTAAACACCCTCTACCTAATACCCAACTTCTACCCCAAGAACCTACATCCTACAAATCAACATCCAAATCACCCATTGGGTTCAAGCGATGCAAACCGAGTACAATGCCCTTCTACAGAATGCTATGTGGACCCTTGTACCTCACCCATCACATACAAACATTGTAGGTTGTAAATGGGCTTTTAAAACAAAACATAGAGCTGATCGACGACTCTCTTGAAAGACATAAAGCCCGCCTTGTGGCTAAGGGATATCACCAAGAAAAAGGTGTCGATTACTTCGGCACTTTCAGTCATGTTGTTTTCCCACTACCATTCACTTAGTTCTATCTATTGCCCTCACCAAAGGATGGACACTCCGCCAATTGGATATTCATAATTCTTTTCTCAATGGCGATCTTCATGAAAAGGTATTTATGAAACAACCACCAGGTTTTATAAGTTTTGCTCACCCGTCTTATGTGTGTAGGTTACACAAGGCCCTTTATGGACTCAAACAGGCTCCACGTGCGTAGTTCAACAAACTTTGCATCTTTCTACTTATGCTTGGTTTTTGTGTCTTGTAAGAGTAGCAGTTATTTATTCATCGGACATACTTCATCCGGCGTTCTATATGTCTTGGTCTACGTTGATGACTTGATTGTCACGGGCTCTAATACTTCAGCCATCCAAAAGTTCACTCAAGCCATGATAAGTTATCTCTACGTGATCTTGGGGACTTACACTATTTTCTTGGCATCACTGTCACTCGCCACAATATGTCTCTCCATCTTTGTCAACAACAGTATGTCCGGGACATACTTACTCGTGCCAAGATGGAAGAAGCCAAGCTCATCACTACACCAGCCGAACCTCACTCACGTCTAACCAAAGTAGGTGATCCATTAGAAGATCCATCTCATTATCGCAACATTGTAGGTGCCCTACAATATGTCACAATCACTCGCCCGGAAATCTCATATGTTGTCAACCGGGTATGCAAATATATGCATAATCCTACCAACCTTCATTTGAATGCAGTCAAGAGAATCCTTCGCTATCTCAAAGGCACATTGACTCATGGTCTACAACTCACTGCCTCCTCCTCTACCACACTCACTAGCTTTACAGATGCTGGCTGGATGAGTGACTATGATGACAGCCGCTCACAACAGGGATATGCTATCTTTTATGGTTCTAATTTGGTTAATTGGGTGTCTCGAAAACAGAAACTGTTTTCCCGCTCAAGTGCAGAGGCCGAGTATCGAGCTCTTACTCTTGGTACGACAGAAGTTCAATGGCTAAAACAACTCCTACGTGAACTTCACCAACCTCTCAATCAAAGTCCAACCCTTTCCCGTGATAACATTAGTGCTACGTTTATAGCTCACAATCCAGTTATCACAACTCGTTCCAAGCACATATCTCTTGATATACACTTCATTTGAGAACAAGTTGCAGCCCACACGCTTCGTATCCAACATGTTCGAGCTGCTCTTCAAACCGCTGATGTGTTCACCAACGCTCTCGCCCGTGATCGTTTCATTACTCTTCGGTCCAAACTGTGTGTTCGTGCCTCTCCTTCAGCTTGCATGGGCGTATTAGATGATAAGAATCAATCCCAATATGGATAGGATCGTATCTCACTCCCTTATTCCTAGGAACTATATATTCTATTTCTTGTATTATATTATCTCTCCTTCCTTCTCCTCTCCTATATATGTATATCTCCTTCTTTGTAAACAACAACTGCACATGCAGAAATAATAAACATTTCTTCTCTTCTTAATCTTACAGAAGATAATGAAGAAGATGCTCTTGGTGAAGATGAACTACCATGTGGGATGCGTGACACACGTGATTCTATTGCAGCTCAAATGTGGAACAACAGAAGGCTTAACCGTCTTTGATTTCCACTTGTACCACTATTGCAGACCAAATTACAAAGACGCACTTTATTTGGGGTTGTTTGCTCGTGGCTCGTCTTTTCCTCCTTTCCCGTGCCTGTGTGATCGCTCCAAAGCGTCCATCCCGAGGCTTGATCCTCAAATGCATCGTTTTAGCTCCAAAACACGCCAAAATACCTACAAAGACACCAAAAGTGTGTGTAGACATCTATGCTCGCAAAGTTGCACTAAACAAGTATAAAGAACACATACTAAGGCTAAAACATGCATGCGGAAAAGGAAAAACTAACTAAATGCTATACTAAACTAGGTCGATAATTCATGTTGTCAAAAACAACAACCAAAAAATTATATCTCAAGCAAACAGAAAAAAAACACAATATTAAATGGGATAAATCAAAACCCAGCTTCTTTAAACATAACTTTGATGGGTCAAAACTCGATTCGGGAATCACATTTGTTGGATATGTTATCTGGAACCACAATGGTGATGTTGTTAGCCTCAACGCTAAAAAAATAATTTTAATTCGGTTATAAAAGCCAAAGCTTTTGCCCTCAAAACTGGATTACAAGAGGCAATCAGACTACAAATTAAAAAGATCGAAATCGAAGGTGATAACATGTTTGTAATCAAGGCACTCCAAGGTTTGTGAAGTTGTATGTGGGAGGTCGAGATGATTATATCCGGCTCCAGTCTAGATCTTTGTTCTTTTTGACGTGGTCCGTATTAGGCATATTTACAGAGAAATAAACTGTATTGTTGACCGATTGACCCATTTGAGAATCTTGACCCCCAACACCAATTTTTCTGAAGATCCCGAACTTCGTGCACTCATCCGCAAGGATGCTTTAGGTTAGACTACTTCTAGGGGTGTAATTCGAGATGCTCGAGCCGAGCTTCTACACGTTCAGGCTTGGCTCGTTTTTATTCGAGCCGAGCCTGAAAATCTATACGAGCTTTGGATTAAGCTCAAGCTCGGCTCGCGAGCTAATTTTAAAGCTCAGGCTCGGCTTGTTTAGCTCGTTTTTATACGAGCCGAGCCCGAGCTCGGGAAAGCTCGGGCTCGAGCTCGGGAAAGCTCGGGCTCGAGCTCGTCTAGGCTCGTTCGGGCTTGTTTGGCTCGTTTGGGCTCGTCCGGCGGAGAGAAGTGCAAAGCCGTGAAGACAAGGTAACTGGAAGACGGAGAGACGAAGAGAAGAGGTGTGGAGCACTGGAGCGGGTACGTACTGGAGAAGATCCGAGCACAGCGCCAGAGCCGTGGATCGAAGAGTACCCGATACCGGAGAAGAGACGTGGAGGTTGTGGAGCGAAGCTGCGAAGACGGAGAAGAGCATAGTCGCGATTCCGCGAAGAGCAGAGGCCGCAGAGTCGCGAAGAGACGTGGAGCGAGAGTACCGGAGAGAAGAAGAGAATGCAGAGCCGCGAAGTAGAGTCCGGCCGGCGGCCGGTGAGGCGTAGAGCGTGAGGCGCGCCGCGCGTTGGAGGAGGAGAGACTGAGTGAGGTGTGAGGTGTGACGGCTGGAGGAGGTGTGAGGTGCGTGTGAGGTGTGACGGCTGGAGGAGGAGAGACTAAGTGCTAACCCTAAAAAAGTTCTATCCAATTTTATTTTTTTAAACTGACGAGCATTGCCGAGCCGCTCGGGCTCGTTCCGAGCCTGTAATGGAGCTCGAGCTCGGCTCATTTTGTAATATGAACGAGCCGAGTACGAGCTTTTGGTGAGCCAAGTACAAACTTTTGACGAGTCGAGTCCAAGCGGCTCAAGCCGGATTACACCCCTAACTACCTCTAGGAAGTAGACCAATCTAATTGCTTTTCCAATTTCAAAATTAAAAAAAAAAATATTTAAAAATATTGTTTTATAATCCTGAAGTGAATCCATCAATTATTCAAACATAAATTAGAGTGAACTACTCAAAACTAACGCATAAAATATTTTTTTCATAAAACTATCCATTAAATAACTCATTTTTTACAAAATACCCGTAAGTCAATTTTTTGTCTTCCCATGAGCCACCTACCCTATGTCTAAAATATATTAATTTTATACATTTTGATTTAATTTGTTGATGGTAAGCTATACACCTTAAGAATACAAATTTATCATTGAAATCATGTATTTTAAGCATAATAAGAGGTGTTAAAGTCCACACCCCGACAATGTTAGACTAGACTCAACACATAGATTTTTCAAAATTTCAGCTTTAGATGTGAATGTGAGTGATAAATTGAAAGGAAAACATATTTAATGGGTATACTGTAAATAGTAAAATGTAGGAGTAATTTTGCAAACTATTGTCGATCTCAAAGGTGATTTTGTAACATATTTTCTTCCTTAACTGTATTCAAATTTTAACACGAAAGTATCCAGCAAATTTTATTGATCACTGAGCATGCCATGGCCAAAGCAAGGCTAACACTTATCCTGAAAGTCATCAGCAAACAACAATAACAATACAAACACAAGCTTTTGGTACCTACTGAAGGAAATTTCTGAGAGGGTGTATTATTCTTGAGTTGTTCATCTCTAGAGACACTCGGCTTTCTCCAAGGCAACGTTAAGCTCGTCGCCTTTAGCCACCTCGACAATGTTGGGGCTGTCGAATGGCACGACGTGGGACAGAGGATAGCTTCTGTTACTATGCAGCAAGTTATGTGCTTCCTTTCCAACTCCCTTGAGCAATACCGTTTTGTGGACTCCGCCGAGCAGGCATTCGTAGTCCGTGTCACCGCACTCTCCCACGAAAACTACCATCTTTGGCAACTCGACGCCCCAACGTACGAATAGATACCTTAGGGCCTGGGAGCGAGATGCCAAGACTGGGATTACGTTGATCTTCGTCCCGTTTTGACAGTAGGCGACGTGACAGTGTAGAGCTTGGATTCTCATTAGTTTTCTGACTTCTTTTACTGGAGGAACCTACAAAATGACATATAATATATTTTAGATTCCTGATTCCTGATTCCACAGGAATGTAACAAACGACCCCTAATAAGAGCATTCAAACAAACTAATAAAAAGAAGAGATGATGATCAGACTAACCTTATCTGGAATCAGTACTCTAAAAGCATAGCAATACTCAGTAGAGTCATCTTCATCTAAAACTATGAGCGCTTCTTCTTTGCCGTCGTTGTTATCAGTAACTGAACCAGCCCAACGAATCAAAGTCTTTCTCAGACCATCTCCGCCCCAACGGTATTCTATATGTGCATGATAATCCAAATCACTCGCAAACGCAGCATCAACTTCTGAGTTAGCTGAAGAATAGTACATGTCACTTCCACTGTTGCAAATATATGCATCAAAATCATGGAGATTCAACCCCTTGGAGAGCATAAAAGACTGAATTTCCAACATGGAGAACGACGTAGACAGTATGAACCCTATAGTTCCTTCATTTTTTCCCTTATTTGCAGCCTCAAATATCTTTTCAACAACCTCAAATAGACCAGATACCAGCTCACAATCCACAGAAATGACATATACATGCTTTCTTCGCCTGAATGCCGGGAACTTTCCAGAAGCATGTTCAACTTTGTCTGAGAAACCAGTTTTCCTCGAGTCCTTATGCATTTTCTTTGACCATGAAACAAAGGCATTTTCCAACTTGTTCTGGATATTGATGGATTTCTTTTCGGGTTCATTGTCAAGATTCTCAAAACCATCATTTTTCTCGCCTTCCATTGAAAATCGCAAGTTCAAAGATATGTCCTTTATATCTCTTAGAGAATCACTTGGTGAATCATTTTCTGATTGGCTTCCAGCTTCATCACTTCTTTCCCACTGTGGATGCCTCTGCTTGCATGTCGCTATGCGAGATAGGTAAGTCTTGCAGTGCTCAGGCCATGAGAATAGATGAATGTTTTTCAACCCGTTCTGCCGACATTTTGCCCATAGCTGCTTTTCTGCAACAAGCTTTAGCAGTGCAGTAGCAATAGACTGCTGATCATGAGGATCCACTAGAAGACCATTATCCAAAACCTGCAACAGTTGAAGAATAATTAGAGTGAAACTTCAACATGAGCAATTTACTAGTGATTAATTACCCGGTGAATGTCAACCGGACCACCATTTTTTGTTGCAACCATTGGCAAACCATGAGCTGCTGCCTGCAATAATATGACAGATTCTCTAAATCAAACTGTTGAAACAACTGCAACATTGAGTGTTTTGCAAGTTAAAGGAAAAGGGGACCTCAATCAATGTAAGGCCAAATGGCTCAATGAAAGCTGGATTTATAAAGACACCCTGCAGCACATTTGGAGCGAAACACGAAAGATTAGAAAACAGATATAAATTTTTGGTCATTGACAATATGGATATTGGAACCTATACCTTTGTCTTGGCTGCAAGCCGGTAAATTTCTGGAACATCATACTGTTTGTGATGTTTTGGGTATGCCACTTGACCATAAAGATCATACTTGTCAATTAGCTTAAGCACTGAGAGGAGCACAGAAGCATTTGTCCCCGACATCTCATCAATGTCGTCTCGGTTTCCCATGATTAATGTCTGTAGGTAGACTTCAGATATCAATAAACCAAGAGGGAAAAAAAAAAAAAAAAAAATTGCTGTGACAAAATGCAAGAACAAATCATCATCAATGTAAAAAGTAAAACTAGTTATTTTAGCTTACAAGGTTAGCCAGCTCTCTAAGGGGACGGCATTCTCCAAATGCTTTGACCAATGTTGTGATGTTCTTCTTCGGGTCTGGCCTTGCAAGTGCAAGAATCATTGGTTTTCGAGGATTGGAGAAAAACCGCATAATCTGTGAAACATCCACAAAAGTTCTCAATCAAGCAGCAGTCTATAACTGCATAGGATGGAAAAAGTGGGTAAAAATATATATTACCTCTCCCCAAATGGGTGGGTCAGATGATTTAGGATGCTCGTCATTTCCTTCAGTTTCACCGTCCATATCACCTTCTGGAATAATATGATTAAACTCCATGCCAGGAGGAATAATCTGTATTCAGAAACATATACTGAGAAAAATTCACTGAGTGAGCCATGCTATCAATAATGATATAACAGTCACTTCTGAGGAACTTTGAATATGTCACAAGGAATAAGACTTGATAGATTGACTTTATGTTTATGTGCTAGCTTGACAACAAAATGAGAAATATCTGTATATAGAAGGGAAGACAGACGAAGTTTTTTCCGAATTCAGCCATAATCAAGACAGTTTCTTCATTTAGAAAATTATAGAATCTTCATGAAAGACCCATGCATATGAATCTTGTAAGCTAATTGATTTTCTCACTTAACATATTTCAGTAACTCGGTTAAACAATCCAATATCAAAGTCACCTTTATAGCGTGGTAATCCTAAAACCCTATGCACTTATAAATATATAATACAAAATAGTCAGAAAAACAATCAAGAAAAATATTGAATAACAGATGACTGATTCGCTTAAAAAAAGAGATACAACATCTCTTAACATCCACATCATATGTGACAGTTTTTTTGTTGGCTTTTTGTATGACAATATTGTGTCAAAGATTCACTTTTATAATATGCTGAAGAAATTTAGGATAAAGCAAAACCAGAATACTTACAACCATGCGAGGCATGAACCTGCCATAACAGCTGACATTACGTTTAATCCTTGCACGCAACTTTCGCTCTAGGATAGGATCGAAGCCATCATATAACCGCCACTGCTCTTCAATCTCCTGCCTTGTACTAGTTATCACAATTTCAGAAGCATCAAGTGACAGCTCCTCAGCCTCTATCCTACGCATTATCTTATACGTATTATTTATTTCATCTCTTGACGTTCTACCCTGCTTTAAAAGCTGTTCCAACTTGTCTCGGCCAAGGGAATGGCCAGTAAAGAGCATAGGAACATTCAGAGCGCCTGACAACAAGGCAGCGGAGTCTCCTGCATCTGCATAATGCCCATGAATGGCAACAGGCCAGAGTGTTTCCCCATCACCAATCTGCTCTCCGAGTACTTTGGACATTTGTACTATGTGGTTTAGAGCACCATCAACAAATTCAGGAATGTGGGGCCACAGCTGCTCCTTTGGAACATACTTATCTTTAGGACCGAATGGAATACGAACAATGTAGGCACCACTGCTCTCCCCCATGTCTTCCATGAACTCATTAGGCTCTCTTGGGTTTAACATCTCAGTAGGCTCACCATAGCTCCAATCCACATCAGGTGCTGAGACTTGCCTCGTCAACAAATCAACTCGGTACACCCCTGGCATTGAGCCTAGAGCCCTTGCCAGTTCAACCACATACTTAACCTACCAGCAAATGAAAATTAGCATATTATTTGGATAGTTTGATACAAACACACACAAAAACAAAAAGAACAATGCTCAGAAGTCAGAAATATTCCTCTCATAATTAGTCACACCTGGCCCCCGGTATCAGAATCCCGGCCAAGCTCCATATTTTCTCCTCGTATCAGACCGTGAAGGCTGTGTAAGATGATCAAAGCATATCCGAGTTGAGAATAAAATTATGTGTAACTAAAGTAGTCATCTCAACCACTTCATCAACTTATAAAGATAAATTGCATCTTGATTGAAAGTCAAAATACCTTATAAGTACAAGGTATAATTTCTTTCCTTTCTGCTGACTAATCCATGCCTCCATTGTTTCGACAGAGCTTATACGAGGCAGTCTGCCTCGGTTGCTGTCACCATGAGCTGAGACATCACTAATAGGATCACCTTTCTCCCCTTCGGATAACTCCTCTGACATGTCTGCAGTTGCCTCCTTACGACCTCTTTCTCGCTCCATTCTCCGTTTAGCCATCCTCTGAGTTTGCTCATTCTCAAGCTGCACGTTGAAGAGTTTCGGATTTGAAACTTGATTGACTTGTTTTGACTAAATCAATTGCAATGAAAGACCAACTTTGGCACCATATAAAGAATAACTGACAAAAGTAAACAGCAAAAATGACAGAAACTATCAAACAGCATCAGCATTCACCAGCGATATTCTGCACTAATCCTCAGTCAACCTGATGACTAATGAACAAATCAAACATGACTATGATAATCCAGCATTTGGCCCGGATTTGTAAACAATTCCAAACCCAAAACATAAACCAAAACAATCAAACCCTGAAAGCAATTTTCAAAACCAAGATCAATCAAAGTTATTTCAAACACCAAACCTGTTTCTTCTGGCGAGCCAAATTCCAAATCCTCCAACACATATTCTCCAGACGTGTATTCCTCTCTTGAGGGCTCCTCGTCGCTTGAGCCTTCACAAAGTACCCATAGGAAAACATCAGGCCCAAATTCCATATGGCCAAGATTACAAATTGAGAAGAAGAAGAATGAAAAAGAGAAGATTAACCTTAACCCATGAGCGATGGAGATCACATTCATCGTACCCAGTAATGACTTCCTCAACGAAGTAACGAGTAGGGCTAAATCTTCCCCTTTCTCTTAATAGCAACGATGATTTTGCATCTTCTAGACCTGGCCCAACATCCAAAATTGCTTCCAAGTAGCTGTTTATCCAATCATTCCCTGCCATTTTTGCTTCCTTGCTTTACAATTACAAATTATAGAGTATGAAGGAGAAGGAGAAGGAGAAGAAGAAGAGGAGGAGTATGGTTTTTGTTGCTCTTCTCTGGTATATGACAGAACCGCGAAAATGGTGATATCTGACAGTAGATGATCACATGAGGGAGTAATATAAATTCTGCACTTTTATGTTTTGTGATAGTTTTTTACAATAATATGTTCTGTCTTAGTTTAAGGATTGTTTTTGTTTGGATGGGGAATTTTTAGACGAGATAATGTTTCCCTGTTTGCTCTTTTTGGATTTTATCGAAATATTAGAGAGCTTAATGCTTAATATCATTATTTTTAAGGATGTTATTAGCCCATACTCATATTCAAATATCAGAAACATAGTTTAGGATTTAATTATTTATTTAGGATTTTTGAACATACGCCTAAAGTTTTTATTACTTTATTTGGGATTATGATTTGTAAATCATAAAATTCTGAATATTGTAATATATGAAACATTTTATCTCCGATAAATGAGAACATGTTGTAGGATTATAACAGAGATTAATGGTTAAGATTAAAAATATATATTAACGGTAAAAAAAACAAATGGCTTAAAAAGAGAAGTAAACGCTAACCAAGGAGATTTTTTCAAACTTGAAAAATAGATTTATTATATTTATTATTATTAGAAAAATCATCTGAAATCCAATTGCCATTAAACTATAATTTGATATATTGTACTTTTTAGTATTTGATAAAACTATATTTCTTGAACTTACAAAAACTATATTTATTCTCTATTGTTACTATTATATTATTTATGATGATTTCAAAAGTTGGTGTCATTTAAATTGATAACATTATTTGCCTTTATTGGACATCTACCACCGGAGTTTGAAAAATAATTAAGTATTGCAAACATATATATACTTGTAAAATAAATAAATAAATAAATAAATAAAACTTTAATATAATTAATTGTTTCACCAAAACATATTCGTAATTAACAACCGTGAAAAAAAAGTTATGAGAACGATTCATAGCTAGATTGTTGTCCGCACTTTTGCAGATTTGTTTATTTAAAAAGTTTATGGTATTATATATACAAACATCTATGTTTATTAATTATTAGAATAATTATTATTCATTTTCTGAAAAAACTCAGTTAAGAAAATGATTTATTTTATTATTAATTATTAAGATTAATTGTTACTTAGATATTGATTCTTTATTAGATACGTTATTTATTTATTTTTTGATATAAATAATTTTTGTTTTAATTAAATTCAAGTAAAGTTGACATGGTGAATGATTGTTATTTTTAATTAAAATTTTATCAAAATAAAAAATAACAAATTTGTAAATATATTTTAATAATATTGTAAATAAATTGGAAAAAAATTGAGTTGATTAGCGTTAGCCTACGACAAGTCTATAAAATGTATAATAGATTATTTTCTACGAGTATTGGTGTTTTATATATATATATATAACATTAGGAAGTGGTGAACATCGAATAAAAGTTAGAACAATAATAACGTACGTAATGCCGAATCTTTATATCTTGATCTCAATCAATTTGAGGATGTGGACAAACCCCAAATTTAATCAATTGAACCTTGAAACAAATATGATAATTATTTATTAGAAAATTATGGCAATAATATTGTTCATGATTAGTGATGATAATAACTCGAATTATAGGTGGATGAAATGTTTCCATCATCTGTTAAATTTTGTGGGTACATTTATTAGTTGGTAATTGGGTGATTTCAATTTATCTGCGGGTAATTAAAATTTGTCAAGTTTATCAACTTATAATTTAAACCATGATTAATGATAGTAGCAAGACGACCACGTGTACGCATGACATTAAGATGAATTTGGAGCAAACAATATTTGGTGATAGGTCGCTCAAAATTTCCACAAAAAGGCTTACTAGCCTAATGCTATGTTATGTCACACACTTCCAAAGTACCAAAAACAAACATAAAGTAAGTGACTTTATATTTCGATGCTATCACTAGGTGTATGACCAATAATTTATCAAGTGTACTGTAGGTCAGTTGAATTTAACTTAAAAAGAATGGAAATAAAAAGGATTCGTGTAAATGACATTGAAACTAAAAACTCAATGTCTTTTTGCTTTTTTATTTTGTCTAAATTTGATATGAACGTAAGAGAAATTTTAAAGACACGTACAAGAATTTATTAGAATGTATATATGTAAAATATCTAAAGTTTTTAGAAATAATATCGGAGATTCAACTTATGTAACTTAGGTGTATTTCGTATCCCTAATGAGTTTTATTTATTTATTATCTATTTATCATTTTTTTAATTTATTTTTAAGATAAAAATTTAATTTTATTTAAAAACAATATTTTTATCAGTGTTCACAATCAATTTTATAAATTTTGCTTTATTTTATAACCTTAAAAATTTGGGTGTTTTTACCAATAGTTAAAATATGTTTAATTTCTAATAAATTTCTAACAGTGAGTGTATCTCATGATAGAGAGCACTGTTTTCATGAGCTTTTAATATATTATCCGGGAAAATAATTTGGATCAACATAATAATACACTTAAGTTTATTTTTGAAGTAGTAGTATGAATTTAGACAATTTTTTTGAGTATTTGTTGCAGAATATAATGTGATTGGACAAATATTTTATTGGGAGAAGAGGCAGATGCCCCACAGGCCACAGGGATAAGCGGGCTACCAGTAGAGTAGGTGGACCCCACGCATTATTCTTGCTGCATTTGTAAATCCTCATCGGGACGCGTCTCATGTATTTTCGTGAATGTTTTTTGCCGTTGTTATAAACGATAAAATTCTATTTACCCATACAAAAGGGCTGGGGCTTTGCAAAATTAAACCGGCCCGAAAATCAGACCGGTTTTTAATTTTTTTTTTTAATTTATGCATAAATATATTTATTTTATTGTATTCCGGCCTGAACCGGTCCGAATCTGGTCCGGTCCCCGGTCCAAATTTTAAAAATTCCGGTCTACCTGTTCGGACCGGAAATTCCTAAAATCTAATTGAAAACATTAAAATCAGAAAAGATAATTGAAAATAAAAAAGATTTGGAGAAAGGATAAACTTAATTTAACCATTGGATTACCATTCAGTAGTTGATATTCATTCAATTCTAGGTGACGTTTTTTTCAAGAACTTCACCGTAACTAAACCCAGGTACATTTCGGTTGAGACCAGAACAAGATAGAAGGCAATGAGATCATTTTCCCTTGACCTAAATACTCTCCCCCAAGCTAAACAACATCTTAGCAACACCCATACAAGAACGAAGCAAAAGGAGCTCACTATGCGGGTCCCTCAACTACGGAAGATGGTGCATCAACTTAACCGCCTTAACAACTCTTTTCATGACTAGATTCTAATAAACCCATCATCTTTACTCATAGCCCCAACAACTTAACACCCTGAATCGGCCTAGCAATGCCATGAGGGAATAAATCTTCTCTAAGCTTCGAACCATCACACGAAGGCCAAAAGAGCTCAGTCTTGCAAACATTCAACTCAAGGCCAAAACTCGGGCCAACTTCTCTAATGATATCAAGCTCTCCAGCCACTTCCTTTGTCCGGCCATTAACAGTACCATCATCAAGATACCAAGCATGTAGAAGAGGCTTGCAACTGTCTTTGATCCGATGAAGACTTGCAAGACAAGGGAAAAAAGAAGCGGCCCCAAAGGGTCTCCTTGTTGCACACCAGTAGTCGATCAAATAAAGCAATCACCAACATACAAACGGGCAGCCTAACCATACAAGAAATCAATCCAAAAAGAGATAGAGGGACATCTTTCCCTTACTTCCCTAAGCAAAACAATTATGTCAATCAGGTTGAAGACATTAGAAAAATCTACTGTCAACATAGCTAGAGAACCATCAGAGTGATGCTCGCTTAAAACCCTGTTAACATTATGTAGAATAGCCTCTGCACCACTTGAGATACTAACTCCAAACTAAAATCTCCAAGATATTCCCTCATATCTTTACTCATTCTCTTCATGGCTACTTTGGACACCATCCGTCTCCATATAGTACCTATTGCAATGGGACGAACCCCATTGTCAAGCTTAAGCAGCGGCGTAAGAGACGCTGAAGCAACAAACTCAGCCAAACTCAGCGAACACTTACCTCCCAACCACAAATTGACCAATGATGAAAGTGCTCTCAAAAGACATGTGACAACCGTATAGCCCTCACCACACAAAGCATCTAAAAGGTGTTGTGCTCTCAAACCATCTCTACCACAAGAGGTTCCTTTGGAAAAAGACTTAATCCATGTAAAAATCAAATCAACATCAACAATGAGGGGTGGTTCATGAAAAGTAGAACAAGGCTTAGAAGGAGGAGGTTTGAAAAGATGTTTAGCCTTCAATGCCTTTAAAGTCTCATCACTATAAGGAGCTACCCCAAAGGAGCACAAAACTTTTACAACAGCCGTAAAATGCCCATCTGAAACCTCACGAAGACATTGCTTGATATTAGGGTTCCTCTCCCAACCTTCTTCATTCTTTGAGTCACCATCAACCCTAACAACAGGTCTATGTTATGAACTGCCTAGCAAAGCATGCAAAAGCCTAGAAATACCATCAACTTCTCCCCAAGTAGACAAGGACTACAAAATCTGTTGATGTTGAATAAACTTCCTACCTCCTGATCTTCTATCTCGCCTGCTCATAGGCTTGAACACCTACAACATACAACGAGGGAGCAAAAACAACCTAACCCAAGCAGCCACACAACTTGGCTCAGCAACCACCTTAGAAGAGCACCCAATAACGCTTGAGAAAAGCTTAAATGAAAACTATGAGGGATGTTTTTCACAATAATGATAGGAACGCGCATAACCCTCTCAAACATACCAGCATCAAACACCAAACCCCCATCAACTTCAATCTGCTCAGAATCAACCAGCTCCGAGATATCCACCGTCGGCCTCGAAATACCCACAATGTATTCACCATCCTCACCAAAAGCAGAAATAGAACCATCAGTGTGACGACACTCACGACTCAAAGCATGAAGAGACATACAACGGCCACACAACCACATCTTGAGCATGGTCAAAATCTCCATAGATGCCACAAAAACATCAAGGTTATACGCTCAACCGCAAAAAGGTGTTGCCTTTTCAAATGATCAACCAAGCAAGAGAAACTTCTACTTTCCTCTCAACCACAACCACAACCATGAAAAGATCTAAACGGACAAAAGAGAAACCCGTTGACTTCCTTGTTTTCCATGGAAAACAACCAAGACAAAAAAAAAATTCTTTTCTTTTTTCCTTTTTTTTCCTTCTCCCTTATATTGAGTTAACTCGCCAGCTAAGCCTAACTCAGCGAGTAGACACACCGAGTTTTGGATCTGACTCACCAAGTTGACTCGCCAGTAAACTCCCTGGAAACTCCGCTCTCCAATACCGTGGCCAAAAAAGCGCCGGAATTGTAACCCTAAACAACGACGTTTTGAAGTCAATCCCCGTCCATGTTTGCTACTCCACCGCCGGTTCCTCATCCCTGCAAAAAGTCCAACCTTTTGTTGCCGATAACGGCTCAATAGATGTTGCTCATAATGGTAATCTTGTTAATTACCCAAATCTCCTGGGCAAGGATAGTTAATCTATTAATGGCATGTGACAAAAATTTTGTGAGGAAGTGCCACATGAAATTTTATTGAAAAATCAAATTTTTGCAAAAATGACACGTGACAAAATGTTGTGAGTAAGTGACACATAGAAAAATTTGCTTTATCTGTAATAGTAGTATATAGATTTCTTCCAATAGGTGAGAGTAGAGAAGTAACCGGTAGGCCTGTCTGGCCGCTTGGACTCGTGTGGTGGGTCATTTACTAAATAGTCAATTTGGACTACGCTATTGAATATTGTGTACAATTTTAATTTTTGAACATAAAATTACGAATTAACATTTGGGGTAAAATTTTGTTTTATGTTAAAATTTTAAAATTTTAATATATGCGGGATAGACAAGGTCAGCGGGATGAAGAAGGTAAGACTCATATCCCGTCCCAAATATTTTTGGGTGGGACGAGATTTATATTTTTTTGATGAAAACCCATCGGAATCGGGGCAAACCCGAGATTGACGGGATTTGTGACCAGTCCGACATCCGTACAAACAATTATCTTAAATTGTGCACATTGTAATTAAGTTTTGTTATATGTACAAGGATTGCGCCTAGTACGTGCACCAAGAATGTGGCTTCACATGTGCATCGAATGCGCTCCATTGTGATGGAAATTAGAACGTTGAAACATCATAATTAGTAAATTATCGAGTATGTTTTATTTTATCGTAGAATGAGATTTATAAGGTTTCAATGTTTCAAATAGGGCGCAGTGCACGTGCAGGGTGCCATAGGATTGCACGTGGGGCTGGATAGAATCCATATTTCGCTTGCTTCTGGTACCCGGTAAAAATAAATTGTAGTAACCAACATCACCCTTATATAAATATTATTTATTGTATGGTTATAGCGTATAATTAGGGTGGTTATATGCGTTGAGTTTACACTTTAAAGTCCGAGTTGAGCCCAAGTAGATCGGACAATATAAGGGCATATAATTAATGTTGTTTAGCTGAATGAACTAAACTTTAATATGTTAAAGTTCGGCTCGTTTATAAAAAAGACAAGCATGAAATTTAACCAAACAATAAAAATAGGTTTATATTCGGGTTATTTAGTAAGTGAACAAGTACGAGCACGATTTACTCATTTCTTATGACAATCCAAGCGTATATGCTTTATACGTTGTATGAACATTATTTGTTGCTTGGTCCATCAAATTTATCATGGTTTTGGAACAATTTGGTACATGTCTTGACTTATCATGTTTATTGGTTTTATAACATCAATTGAAGACTTTGATTGATGTGCCCTTGACTACTATGACCGTAGATGAGGAGGACGACACTTTGCGGGTTCGATCCGATGGACCGTTCACTCGTTCCCGAGCCAAAACCATCGCCCAAGCTACCGGCTCTATAATTACTCGCACCATCACATCTCTCGGACCCGTTAGTGGCATGTCATGTCTCCACTCCGTCATGACATAGGCTACCGGATCCGTCCACACTTGACCTAGTTAGCGGCGTGTCTCGTCTTCCCGACGCCATGACATGAACCTAACCCATTTTGATATATTTCCCATATTTTTGCATTTTTAAATAATCGATTTATTATTTTCGGAACTTTAATTCCGGAACTTAATTCCGGGACTTAAATTTCGACCTTTCATAGTCTAGGCCTTTCATTTCGGAGGTTAACTCCGACTTTAACTTCCGTCATTTATTTCTGTCGTTTATTTTGTCGACTTTTGGTTTAACCCTCATCCACTATATAAGGGACGTTTGGCCTCATTGTAAATCATGTTCAATTTTAATCGAGTTACTTGAAGTAAAATCTTCTCTTGATTATGGGCATCAAATCCTCTTTCATCCTCTAAAAATTCTTCTTTGGATCTAAGTCTTTGATCCAATAACTCACATTCAAGGATTCTTCTCAAGACTCAACCCTCAAATTCACTTCAACGGCTTGTTCGATCTCCCTAGATCGAATCAACCTTCACTTTCGCATCCATCTCAATCGCTTCCACCACCCATATTCTATCCAAGTTACAACCTTGCACATCAACAAATGAGTATTTGAAGCTCTAGCTTGATTTAGATCCGGAGTTCGTCCTTCAACGCATCCAATGACGCATCAAATTGGCATCAGAGCGAAGAGATCAAAGTTAAGTTTTCTTTACTCTTGTTTTTGTGCGTTATCACTTTCATCCTTTTATCCATTGTTCTTCATCTGTTCTTCAACATCTTTGATAATATGTTTCTATGCTATCTTTTGTAGTGTTCTTTTCGTGTATTTTTAGTAGAATTACATGAGTTTAAGCATTTACTTCTTTGCTAGAGCTTATTTGCATCAAAGAATGTCACTCTCATTTGTCTCTTGTGCTTAGGTGATTTTAGGTTAACATGGAGCATAAATGGACATCAAGGACTCAAGAAAGCAACCCTCTCCTCATCAAATCCGGAAGCAAGGAAAGAAGAAGCAAAGAGAAGCTCTAGAACATTAAAGTAGAAGAAGGAATGACAAAAGATCATTCGAAGATGCAAGTCCATAAGGTTGAGTTGCATGTGCAACCCTATTGAAGGCTCCCCTTCACTCGCACAAAGAAGGAGGAATCGATTCGGGCCTGAAGACTTATGCTCTCCCAGGAAGAAGACATCGAGCCAAGGCGGAAGACATTTCAAGCGTCGCTCAAGTGGCGGTCGAGTCAAGCAACCCACTCGACTCAAGAAGATAACAATGTCACCGACTTACTTTTCAACGTGAGTCGAGTCACTTCAAGGTCGAATCGATTGATGTGTTGTGCCATTGTAACCAACTCGCCACGTGACGACAATTACAAGGGAATCTTGGTGCTGATGTTGGCAATCCTTGCCAACCTTGGGAGCGATCCATGCCAAACCTCCACTTCTCAGTCTATTTAAAGAGGCTTAAATACGTAGGATCAAATACCAATACACTACTCCACAAATCTCTCTTAGTTTCTCTCAGTTTCGGAGACGAGTCTCCTTAGTTTAGGACCAAGTTGGCCAAGTTAGTCCGAGTTTCATCCGAGTTGTAAAAGTTTGTGGCGAATTGGCGAATTGTTGTTGAATTGTGTCAATACAAGCTGTATTCATTGTTACTTTCCTTAAATCTTTGGTTATTCAATTCTCTCTTAAGGAGATTTAGAAAAGATAAGCAAAAATAAACCAAGAGGAAGCGAGAGTTGAAAATTTTGTCGAGCCAGAGAAAATACACTTTAGTTGAGCCAAGTTTGAGTGGAGAGAGTCGACATATCGAGCAAAGTTCTGTTGTAATTGACTCGCTCGGATGAAGAAGGCCGACTCGATCGTTTCTCGATTGACTCGATCGAATCGCGAGACCTGACGCATGCCGGATGGCTCTTTTTCCTCTCTAACGGCTAGTTGATTTGGTAAAAATTTTATTCCCTTCCCTTAATACACAATGGTCATATTGCCTAGATTTTACCCATCTTTACTTCTCTCTACCTATATATACCCATTCTAAGATGGAAAAAAAAAACTCTCTTTTACTCTCTTTTCTACAATTTCTCTAAAATCCTCTTTTCTCTTGAAATCTTGTTACTAGTGAGAAAAGTCTTGTGCTTTAAGGTTTCTCAAGGTTCTTTGAAGCTTCCTAATTCGACAACAAGGTATGTTTTCTTGTTTCTTATCTTTAGTCTTTCAGTTAAGAGCTATGATTGAACTTCTTAAGGTCGAGGCTTGAAATTGTAGATACATTGTTGATGTTGTTGATGAAAGTTGTTTGATTAAGAATTCAAATAAGTTTTTAGAGTAGTGCCATAAGTAGGTCGAGTGTTACTTGGTTGCATGAATCGAATTGATGAGTTTATTTTGACTGAGTGGTTATTTCGTTCTTTCTCATGCATGTTGAAGTTGAAAATGGATTTTTGAGATTTAACTTGTTGAAATTGCATGATTATTTTGGAAATTGCTTGAGGATATTGATGCATGCTATATATACTTGTTATTTGTCAAAAATTGATCTTTGAAAGTTTTTAAGCAGGAAAGTATGTTGGATGACTGAGCAGAGATAGATTTGTATGGCTATGTATTGTTGACTATCTTTGTGTGTTTTACACGGATTTGACCATGCTTCAATTGTTAACATAACTCATCTAAGAAATGGTAGAAATTTCCATGATTTTCCTTTTCATTCCTTGGTTTAATAATCTTCTTGTTATCATAGGTACCAATATCTTCCAAATGGCACCAAAGGCCGTTAGAGCTTTGTTTGATTTACCTAGCAAATGGCTTAGGAGATCTAGAGGAAAAGAGTCCATGGAAGAAGACATTCCGTCCACAAAGATGAAGATAAATATCCCTGCCAAGTACATGGCCTTTTATGAGAAATTGATTATCCATGAGATGAGGCTGACTCGGTATGTCAACATCAAGGATATGGGAGAACTTGGCATTAGAGAAGATTTGCTTGCCATTTTTTCTAGGGTAGGACTCGAAGACTTCATCACCCGATGAGAGGAAACTTATGAAGACCTCACACTCGAGTTCCTATCCACCCTTGAGTTAACCACCCGAAGCATGACCCTAATGACCTTACATTGACCTTTAGGTTGGGTAATATGGCATGGAAGTTGGTGGTGAGAGACTTCTAAACTATCTTGGGTATGCCCAGCACCGTACACATATATATAGAGATGCAAGAGCACAAACACACATCAGGAATCATAACACATCATCATGCTTTCACACATTTACCCGGTTTATTATCTTTATAAAGTCCAATCACTCAAGCATGTATATATATATATATATATATATATATATATATATATATATATATGAATATATGTGACACGAGGAATATAACCCTCGCCTCTGGGTGGTACCGGCCAGATGGAGTGGTCATCTGGGATCACTTCCCCGTGTACCCTAAGGGAGTGGAGACAGTGCCCGTCCCGTGTACCAGATCTGGACTCTCCGCAGAGAACCTCCCTGTCTCCTCGCGGGATGACAGGGCAAAGCTGTCACAACCCTACAGTGGGCAGTCACTAAACCATAGGTAGGTACTCATCATAACGCATGTTACAAAGCATATAACACACACCACTCAAGCATACATCCAATATAAGGATGGTAGCTAAGTAAGTCCTATAGACTTACCTCGAACTCAGAAGTAGTCTCACTACGATCAACTCTCAACCTGGTCCACTCCAAACTGGAGGACAACACTGCCTAGTAACAAGGCATAACAATATATGTCAAACTCAAATCCATCACAGGGGTCACACCTAGACCCAAGGGATCCATAAGGATCATATCCTAACTCATAAACCTCAAAGCCATAACTGGCATAAACAATAACGTGCTCATCATCATTCTAACCTCATACACGTACCTAGCATGCTACTAAACCGCTCATACTAGGAAAGGATTTACCCAACTCTAGGTAGACCCGGAACAAGACGCACCTGCGTGACGGAAAGACGCAGGGGCGGAACAGGCAAACCGTAGGCGCGGTGACACTCGGCCGCGAGCGCGGTGACCGTGGCCGCTGGCAAGAGCAGGCACGGAATAACGCGGGCGGTGGCGCTGGGACCGTTGCCGCGGGGGTGGTGGCTTCTGGCCGCTGGTGCGGTGACACGTTTTCCGCAGGGGCGGCGGCTTCCAGGCGCGGGGGCGGCGACAGTACAAGTATGTATCCCCGCGAGTCCTCTTTCACTCTTCACGTGATCAATTCACGTCTCTTCCATTCCAAAATCACACACATGTATATACACACACATTCCAACATCAATCTACATTCAAATCATCTAATCCTTAGCTAAGGAAGATGAAATCAAAGAAAGGATGAAGGAGCAAGGAGCTTACCACACTTGTGGTCCTATGCAGCAAGGAAAAGATCAACAACACACTATCACTGGCTCTCAAGCTCAACAACCACATCCACTAGCATCAACATCATCAAAACCACATCAATTCTCTTCCAAACCCAAAGGAAATCAAGAACAAGATCAAGGAGGGAGAAGGAGAAGCAAGAAGGACGTAAGGTAACTGGGAAATGAAGTGAGGAACTCTTGGTCACGAAGCCAAGGTAAGGTTAAGAAGGAAAGGGTAAAGCACGATCAACCGGTCAACAAAACCGGCTGCAGCCGCAAGAAACCACGGGGGCGGTTCCCTGGGCCGCAGGAGCGGGAACCCGCTGGGCCGGCACACAAGCCCGCGGGGGCGGCTAAGGTCAAATCTCGGCTAAGGCAAACTCGGTCCAAAAGACTAAGGCTCTTAGAAAACAACATTTGAGGAATAATTGATTGCTAATTTATGAAGTGTAAGTCCACTCTAGACCCTTATGATTTATGAAAGCCAATAGAAAACACCATGTGAGGCTCGATTACTTTGTATTGATCACTAGTTTGAGACCGTATTTGACTAACATTTTACCAATAGCAAACACCATGTGAGGTACTATGTTGGCTTGACTAGCATGCTTAGACTTGCATTCGTCTATTCATGCATACAATCGTTTAATCATCATTTATTTGAGCACTTGAGCAAATGGTTCTCACTCTTTGGCATTATAATGTGTATAAATATTGCATTAGCAAGAATTGGGAGAATTAATCCCAAGCCCTAGTCGTTCTCATACTTGATTTTCATCTCTTACATTCTTCTATTTTTTACTCGATCTAAATTCAAAATCTACAGGAAAGGCACTCGGTCAGAGTTGTCGAGGTACTCAATTGAAGTTACCTAGGGGACTCGATTGTGGTCACTTGACCAATTCACTCTTGAAGTGTCTTAAGTAGGCCACTTGGTCGCACTTTTATCTTTTGTGTTACAACACTTGCGTTTTCTTGTAAAGCTTTTTAGAGTAAGGGAAGGATAGCATAGTCCTCAGGGAGACGACTTGGCCGGGATATTATATATTTACGGTGATTGCACCCTTCCTTTAAGTTATATAATCTTCATATAGAAGATACACTTGTCATACATGTGTATTAACTAATTGAACTGGACTGACACAACAATATTAATATTGTTCTTCATCGTTCTTCGTTGTTTATCTAAGTTTTCTTGAATTTTTCCCCCCTTTGATCTTGTTGCCAAGCAAACTTAGGAGATATTTGGTTTGCCACCAAGCCATCTATCTGACACGTCTCGTTCTTAAACTAACTTAATCCGACAACATTGTTAATTGATTTCACAAAATTTCTTGAGATTTTTTGTTAAAAAAAATCGGATATCTCGCCTTTTGATATTCCAAAAACAAAAGGCAAAAATAACTCTTTAACAAAACGGATTTGTTTTCAAAGTGTTTCATCTCTTGTATCAAAAAGTTGCACATAAGTTTCAAAAAAAAAAAAAAAAACCAAAAACACAAAGTTAAAAGATGTCCGGCAAACAATTTAATCCGAAAAATCAGATTTTTACAAAAGGTCAAAAGACCAAAAGCAAGTAGTACTTGCCGTTTAAACAATCCGTCCATTTTCTATATCAATATTTTCTTACTTACAATGCAAATTATCAATGTTTAATTTGTGTGAAATTGGTTCAATTTTGTTGGATTTGCCTTTCTTGCTTAACCGTCAAACGGCCTTCCCAAAAGTAGAACCTTAACGCACTTGAACTTGAGTAATGTTGACTTAACTCGTCACCTTGCTCATTTGATTGCTTGAAATTGTGTGTGTTTCCTTGGGATCATGACTAACATTGAAATGGAAAACTCTTAGGATGCTCGTGATCGAGAAGATCTCAATGCCTCCTTATCCGAAGAAAATGCCTCACTTCGGCAAGAATTAGATGTTGTGAATGCACAACTTTTGACCCTTACGAGCACCCAACATCCCACCCCAAATATAAATGACCCCTTGGTCGATGCTTCCATATCCGATGCCCGGCGCAAAGGCAAATGTATTTTGAGAGCCTAACCGTCTAACGGTGAAAGGTTTGCCTCCGTCATCGAAAGCCAACATTCATTACAACATGAAGGAAAAGAATACCTTGATGAGGACGAGAACAACCTTGGCCCTACTCCGGATGATTTGCTTTATGTAGATACGGAGAATCGGAACAAGCGTTACGTGCACCACCGCAAACGGTATGGCACTACCCCACCTCCATCTAGTTCACCCCGTACTGGTCGTTCCACCCAAGAAGAGATGTAAAAGCTAGGATTTTTGAATCCTAATTAATGATGATTAAGGCAAATTAAACATAATCATTGATAGTAATTGACTCATAACTTGCGAACAATGCGTAAATGACGAGTGTGAATTCCACCGTTACTCGTGGCGTAATTTTGGACTTGTGAGGAAATTTTTACTTTTTCCTCTAGGGAATAATTTTTACCCTCCGGTGTTATTGGGAGCATTTCGGAGCTCCAATTAATAGAATTGCAGTTAAGAGAAATGATCAGGACATCTAATATGTCCTCGATATGAAATAACATGTAAAGGCAACACGGCCAAAAGAGTCGCTATTGCAAAACGGATAAAAGAGTCGTTATTTTGTTTCTTAGCGGCTAAGAAAGACAAATTAGAAAATATCCGTTTTCTGAGAAAGTTGTGGAATAATTATCTAGACAATATTCCGGATTTATTACTCCAATTTCAAGAAATTTGGAGAAGGGGCTCAAACCGCCTTCGAAACGGTAAAAAGATAATTATCGTCTTCGCTATAAATAGCGGAAATTCATTATTAATTCATTTCATTTCATATTTATTTGTAAAAACTTTGATTTCTCTCAACCTTCAAACTAATATCTACTCTTTGTTTGTAATCCGATTTCAATTCCGTTTGAGGTTTCGGATTCCTCTCTTCACTCTCTTCATTTCGGTACCAACGTTTCGCGTTTCCGTCGAAGTTGAGGCCAGGTCGTGCATTACCCTTACCTAGCCGGTTCCGTCGCTCAGTTTCCGGTGAATTTGGTGGTGTCCGAGCGTAGCCTTCATCGTTGTGATTCCGAATCTTCTTTCGGTTCGTCAATCAAGTTAGTAACGAATAAGTTATGAATTTATTCGTTTTCCGTATTTTGATTTGGTCTAAATTGACCTTAGGCTTGTCAAAATGGATAAATGGAAGTTCCATTATGCTCGTTTAATTATTCTGATGATCTTAGGCTGTTTGAATGACAAGATTTGATAACAGGTGGTTTCGAAATTGCCTTCAGGCAAAATGTTACGCTGTCGAAATTTAATTAATTAAGTAAAGGATTAATTAATTAAATTAAGATTCGGGAAATGTCGTAGAGCTAATTAAATTCAAAGGAATGAATTTAATTGATATTTTAAGCGAGAAGTTTAATACGAGGAATCTGATATTCCTGATAGGTGTTGTGGAAGACTTTGATCTAAATGTAGCTTAGTTTGCCGTGTGAGCGTATTCAGGTAAGTCTTCGAACTTACTTAGCCTCGATCCGCAGAAACTAGTGTATGAGAGATTCATATCTTGTTGTGTTGAAATGTTTTGTTGTGTTGAATTGTGAATGATGTTATGCATTGTGATCTGTTATGTGTGAAGCAAACTTGTTGACTTTACGATAATCATGCATGATGAGGTGATGTGTAAAACATGTTTAATGTTATTGTGAATATATCATGTCATGGTTATGAGAAATAGTGACCATTAGCCAGGTCGCTAGCAATTGCAGTGATGCCGGAGCTTGGCCAAGCCCGGATCACTTGCGCTTGTATAAGAATGACACCAAGTCTGATGGTTTTCCAGGCTTGGGGCGCACACATAATTAAAATGGTAAATGTTTGCATTAACATGAATGGGAAAATGTTGCATGTGGTCAGTGATTAAGAATACAACCCGCCAAGAGTAATCTTGGCCCGAGGCTTGGTCAGTCTGGCTCCGACCTAATAGCAAAATGTCTGAATTAACCTAATTTGTGCAATGGTGATGCTCACACCAAACCCAAAACCGTATAAGCAATGATTCTGGATTTGGTCCGGGGTCGCTAACTGTAAATTTCATATTGCATTCACGTACATCATCCATAAAAGTATGATATCATCTCATGAGCACGTTATATGGTATTTGAATACATGTGGTGTGTTGTGATGTGTTGATATGATCTCTCGTGGATAGATTATGATCGGTGGCTAACGGTTTTAAACCGATTCTTTTTATGTAATGCCAATCATAGGAACACTGCAAGGATGTCAACTGGAGGAAGTGGACAACCGGGGCAATGTTAACCCAAGGGTTGGTTAAACTTCTTTTGAAACTAATCGCTTGCAAGCGAGTCTTTTGTTGCATGTGTGCAACTGTCTAAATGTGTCGTTTTCAGGCTGATGTCTTAGAACAGTTGTTCAGCTGTCATGTTTTGAAGTGTCGTTTTGGGATAATACTAACTACATGCATGATTGTTTCATGTAAATGTTTCTATCTGACAGGTTGAATGTTTTCCTTATTTTATCGTGCTTCTTATTGCAAGGTCCTATTTGTGAAGTTGTTATCAGGCTAACTGATGGGACCCACTGTGTAGTCCCTAGCTAGTGACGTCTTGAGTTATTAAAAACTCGGGTCGTTACAAGAGTCCCGATACAATAATCAACAAAACAATCTCCCTCAATGTCTCGGTAATGATCGGTCCGAACAATGCCAACGGCCTAGCCAGCAACCAATATACCAGGACTATGACGAGATAGATGATTTTGATGAGTTCTCCAATGATGAAGCCGAGTTGGACTGGGTGGCACATGTCCGTCCATGACACCCGACCGTCCGAGAACCTTATGAGAACCAAGGCCGAGGAGAAGAATGGTTGCCTCTTCCTAACTAGTCAAGACATACACAACCCATCCATGGGCGCCAACGGCCTCAAGGTGGCCACCGACGGGCCCATCCCGATGATGCTTACATGCTACCGCCCCTCCCGAACCCCTACAAACCTCGTAGGGAAGGTAAGGTTAAATTTCCTATATTTTATAGTGGATATGGTCCGTGTGCTTTTCTTGATTGGGCCCAGGACATGAAGAGTGTATTTAAGCATTGCCATTACGAGGAGTATGAGAAAATCGAAGCAGCAATCCTTTATTTTGAGGGTGATGCCAAGTCTTGGTGGAATCGGTACGAGAACAACCATGAGAATCGAGGATGGGCACCGGTTATGACGTTTGATCAATTGATCTACATCATGACAAAAAAGTATGTGCCCGACAACTTCAAAAACGATATGTGGATGCAAATTGCCTAACTCTAACAGGGAAATCTTAATCTGGTGGCTTACTTGGCCAACCTCGAAGACATGCACATGAAGGCCTGAATCTTGGCCTCCGCCGCCGCCCTTCGCACAAAGTTCATGAGTGGGCTTAATCCGTCAATCCGGCACCCGCTCGAGATCGTCCATACAAGGACTTGGAAGCATTATGTCAGGTTTCTATGAAGCTTCACAAGCAACAACTAGAAACGCCTCGAGTTTCAAGGTATAATTCTTTTTCTAGTCAATATGCTTATACTATTAACACATGTGCTCGAGATGTATCTACTTCTCAAGATTCCGACGCCACCTAAGGAGTCCAACAAATGGTTCAACCCACTGGCAAACGGCTACCAAAAGGGCACCAAAAAGTGGCCCCGTTGCCCCGGCACAAACGCCTCCCACCCTTACCCCTCAAGGACGTCCTCCACCGACAACACGCCCAAGAGAGTCCGTGTGTTACAAGTGTAGTGGCTTTAGTCACATCCAATGTGATTGCCTGAACACCAAGTGTGTTGTTTGCTAACTCATCATATGCAGATGGCGAAGATGAAGAAGACGGCAATTACATCATAGAGGATGACCAAGACGCCAACCCCTACTATGGAATGGAGCCTTGCGACGACCAAATCTCCCCACCGATTTAGATAACCCAGATTGCCACCCGACCTGGCAACAAAATTCACCCACCCCACCCGACCTGCCACCCGCCAAACCTCCCCACCGATTCCAACACACCCACATCAAATGGATGAAGCGGTGTGAGTGGATTCCACACACACTGATGTATTTCACTCCACGCCCGCTCAAGGACGGAGAACACATCACCGCCGCATGATAACATGGTTTATTGTCATAGTTTAAGCATGCATTTAGATAAATTTTCCCTTTCCTTTAGCATGAATAAGCCTTAGTTTGTGTCATTTAGACTTGTTTTGGTTTGCTTGGTAAGTATAGGTGTCTACACACTCTTTGGTGAATTTTGTAGGTAAAATGGCGCGTTTCGGACCTAAACGATGCATCTGAGGATCAAGCCTCGAAGTGGAGTATGCTATGGGACCCAAGAAGAAACCCACATGTGAGGAGGAAAAGCAAGACATCAATATAAGGAGCAAACAATTGATTTGTGAAAATTTTCGGGTGATCTTGGAGTGATCTCGGCCAAGATTTGAGAATAAAATTAACTGAAGAAGAGATTGCAAATGTCGAGAGCAATCTCGCCCCTAGCCTCGGGCCGAGATTTGGAGCCAACCACCCAAAATTGAAGCAGCTGAAGAAAGGTGTGGAAAAGAATGAAATCTCGGCCTCGGCACCCCAAATCTCAGGTGAGGTTTTTAGACATCAGGCCGAGATTTCCTCTCTATAGCTTGTTAACTCACTTTTCAGAACTTTTCAGATTTCCGACCCTTGCTTTTCTGACTTTGTGTATAAGAGAGGACTTGCAGGCCTTGTGCTAGGGGGTTGGCTGGTGTTGGAAGATTTTAGATCTGAATTTGTTTATCCTTTGTGCCTCTGAAACTCCTTCTTCTTCTCCATTATTTAGCTTATTTTAAGGAGATAAAACACAGATTTTTCTGAAACTTTCAGCAAGTGAACAAGAAGTTGTTTGTATTTCGCTTTTTCTAGATATTGAAGACTAAATCTACTGAGTTTGTCTCTTCTTTCCTTTGCACTTGTATCCTAATATCATGCTTTATTCTCTTATTTCTCCAAATTTTATCATGTGTGTAGTTGGTTAGAATCCTTGTGATTCTAGGGTGAATGGAGAGTTATTTATGGCTTGGATGATGATTGTTTAGGTTGCATGTTAGTTTTGGTACAAATTTGTGTAAATCCTAGTGTTTGTTGAGCTTAATCTAGGTTAGATCTTTGTAAGCTAGCACACTAAGTTAGGAATGAGACTTACCCGGTAATTTCCTTCCTTGGATATAGAAGATGATGAACATTAGGTAGTAGAGGTGTAAAAACCCTCTATTGGATTGTGATGTGTTGGATTATTATCTAAGTTATGCAATTTACTTCAACGACTTGCTCGATCTCCCTATATCGAATCACGCTTCCACATCCATCTAAATCGCTTTCGCCACCCATATTATGTCCACGTTACAACCTTGCACATCAACAAATGAGTATTTAGAATTATAGCTTAATATAGATCCGGAGTTCGTCTTTCAATCCATCAAAGGACGCATCATTGATTAATGTTTTTGAAGAAAGAGAGGCACACTTTGTTCCAAACGTCAACCTTACCGTATGAAATGGTTAGAGTTCATTGGATCCGAGGTGAAAAATAGAACTTCACATATAAATCACTAACAAGCTGCTCTTTTCGGTCGTTCCAATCGTGTAGGCCGTTATTTGGGCTGAAATGGGCTTGCGCAGCTGAAATTGAGCCTCTCTTTCAGGCCCATGATCCATTAAAAAAGAATAATCAATACGGAAAATTAGACTGCATATAATTATCCTAAAATATTTAAACAGTTTTAAAGCAAAAACTTATTCAACCTCGTAAAAACTAATCTACGATATCTCTTATTTTATATCTAGATTAATATATAATATAAATTATTTTTCTCATCATATATAATCATAACACCTTCCCCAAATTGGGATTAATTTATAATTCAAATGGTAATTAATTTAAATTTATAATTAGTATAATAATAAATGTTTTTCTAAATACACTTTTTCATTTTGTTTTACTTTAACATTAATACTTTAAATAGTATATTCGTTAAATAAAGAAATGATCTCAACAAATATAAGTAAAATTTTATAACCTACATAAAAAAATCTAATTCGGTAATTTATTTAGATTTAGTTATTTGGATTTAACTTTCTACTTTTTATTAATGATCTTATGATTTATTTTTAGATTTTTATTCTAGATTATGTATATAAAGAATACGATGAAAATATATTGTGAATGGAGGAAGGTTACCGCAGGAAGATCCACTTATTATCAAGGTTTCTTCCAAGAAATGGGCTATATATCTTGTAAAAGTGTTGTTTTGACAATGACTAACACCTACTAAGAAAAATGCCAAGATGATGATCATGAAGGAGAGAAGAAGGCCGTAACGTCAAACCTAAGAACTCAATGAAAAAATGTACTATATATGAGCTAAGAAGTAACTCGAGGGTTTCCTCGAATTGTGATAGAAGATGTCAATCTAAGCGGCGTCAACGCATTAACAAAAGTCACGATCCTTGCTTGTGCTTGCTAAATTTGCACGTAACAGAACCAATCACGAATATATATACAGTATCAAGTAAAAATATATTCGTGCGGAGGAATAGTAACTTATCATAGCCGTATAATTTAGAAAATTGAACGTCTTAGATTTGAGACTAAATAAGAAAGATTTGTATAAAATATTCTAACACTTTCTAACCTACCTTAGTTTAATATAGAATCAAGTAATATTTCGATCGAAATTTCACTATTACGGTCGAAATTGGTATAAAAAAGCACCATTTTGATCGAAACTAACATATTTTGTTCGGAATGTTTAAAATTTAATAGATAATTTCGATCGAAATTTCACTATTACGATCGAAATTAGTAGAAAAAAACACTATTTTGATCGAAATGAACATATTTTGATTGAAATACAAAGAAATGAGAAAGGATTGACAAATACAAAGAATACATTTGACATAAGATCGAAGTTAGTAGAAAAAACATTATTTCGATCGAATGAACATATTTCGATCAGAATGCTCAAAATTCGATAGATAATTTCGATTGAAATTTCATTATTACGATAAAAAAATAGAAAAAATACTATTTCGATCAAAATGAACATATTTCGATCGGAATGCTCAAAATTCGATTAAAGCAAATAAATTTGTTGCCATATATGTTATTCTATTTATTGAAAGTGGATTTTTTTAATTTTAATCTAGTGTATCACACTCATGGACACTTTATAGTGGACCAATATCTTGAACGTTGATTTATTAATCAAACGTCTTTAAGAGGTTCTTACTCCCTACACCCATGGACACTTATAATATGTATTTATTCAACTAAAAATAATTTTGATTCATGGATTGCGACCAATTGTTCAACTATATTTGAAAATTGTTCAACTAGCTAGATATATGATCAATTGTTCAATTATATGACCAATGGGTCAAATGATCACAAAATGTTAATTTATATATCCAATTGGTCAATTAAACTTGAAATTGTATAACTATATGACCAATTGTTCAATTATATAGTCAATTATGTAACTATTGTCCAATTGTTTAATAGTTTCGAATATTGTTGAATAATTGACGACCATGTAGATGAGCCACCTTGCAGGTTGAGTTTAGATTTGTGGGTTGGCCCAAAGTAAATGGGTCGAGATCGGAATGTGGGATGGGAGAGAGAGAGGAAACAACATCAAGTTGTGGGTTGTTAAGATGAGAGGCGAGCGGGGCGGAAACATCGAAGTGAAATTACAAAATGATTGTATAAGTATCCGATTTATAATTAAAAGGAAAAACCCAAAAACAATTAGACAAGACAACCAAATAGTAGCACTAGAATTTGAAGCATAAAAAGGCGGGTATGTTTGCTTAATTAACAAGGAGAACATAATAGAGGTGGTGCGACTCGAGTAACCTATAATGGGACGAAGAGCTCGAAAAGCATGAACGTCTGATGCGTCCTTGGAATCGTTGAAGCACAAACGCCGGATCTAGACCAAGCTAGAGCTTCAACTACTCCTTGTTGATGTGCAAAAGTGACTTAGTTAGAACTTTGGTAAGGCGGAAGCGATTTGGGATGGATGCGGAAGCGAGGGTTTGATTCGATCTAGAGAGATCGAGCAAACGTCGTAGTGGATTGGAGAGTCGATTCTTTAGAAGAATCCTCGAAGGTGAGTTCTTGGATCTAAGACTTGATTCAAGGAAGAACTTTGAGGGGATTGAAGAGGAAGTGATGTCCAAATCAAGATAGAGGTTTTTCCTTCAAATAACTTGATTAAAATTAGACATGTTTTAAAAGTGAGGCCAAGCATCCTTTATATAGTGGATGAAGGCCACACCAAAAGTCAGAAATAAATGACGGAATTAAAGGCGGGAAATAAAGGCGGGAAATAAAGTCGGAAAATAAAGGTGGGAAATAAAGTCCATGTTTAAGGATTTTGAGAAGCACATCCTCGTTGAGGGTTGCGTAATATCAAGATAGAACAATGACATCCAATTGATCCATTGAGGATTAGAGGAATAATGAGGTGTGTCATTGATGTGATTAGCATCATCATGGACGCGAGCGGTGACGAAAATTTTTCCGCCCATGAGTGATATTGGACCTTCACAAGGTCGAGAGTAAGTGGAACATGATTGCATACGTTGGAAACAGACTGGGTGGCGTGGAAGGTGGCGGCAAACAGAGAGATTGTAGTGGCGTTTATCCTTTGAGGGTGTGGATCCGCCATTGGCGGTAGCGTCCAATGAGAGTTTGTTATCGAATATTGTGCAATGATAGGGTTTTGGAGGAATATGGCGGTGGTGGAGGTGGATCGTATTTTCTAAAAGAACAAAGGGTTTTTCATAGAGCTTATCGCAATGATACCATGTTAGAAAAAGTATTGGTCATAAAAAAAGTCCCTCAAAAGGGAAATCGCCATATATCACATGTATGTGTATTTATGTGTGTGTACATATATCATTATATATATCCCTTTGGGTATAATAGTCAAAATATACATGAATAATAATAATAATATACATTTATCTCTAAAACATAGTTGAACAATTTCGAATATAGTTGAACAATTGTTCATAAATTGTTACTTTTCACAATTAGAAAACTTTTCACCGTAATATTGCTTCCTATATGATATCAATCATACATATAGGGACGCATTCATTTGAGAATGAGTCAGTAGGTGAGAACTAGGAACGTTTATAGAACGTTAATTTAATATATATTCACGGCTCAAATTCATGACGCGTGTTGGGCATGTCTACCTCATAAGACGCACATATAGGAAACCGGTTAGCCTTTTAACATATAAAAACAAATTGTGGTCCGGCACGAGTCATAGACTCACAAATGGATGATGTTGAGGACAATGCATAATATTAATATACATTTAGCCCACTCCTTTACTTTTTTTTTTGCCCAAAACCCAAGCCCTTGAAAAAAAAAGTATCGTTACTCCAGATGTCCGATGTTGAGGGACAATCCAATATAGCGTGGTTATCGGTATCCATACCACTGCAACAATTGCAAGCTCTTTATAAAAAGTACGTAATAAATGGAGAGCTTTCACACTTTCTTCCAAAATCCTTCCAATAATGCCATTGGAAGAGCCTTCCGTCCTCTTAGCAATCTCCGAAAAATCCATGGCCAAGTGTTATGTCAACCTTACCGTAAACAACCTACTACAATTATAAAACCAATAAATAAAGAGTCCAGAGTTCGTGCATGTACAGTCAACAAGATTAATATTCTATACAATTTCAATATAATAAGCCTTCTAGTCAATGGAGCACTAAAATTGTAAAAAACTCTATGAATATGGAGAGGTGTCGGGTCAACAAGTCAACCTAGCGAAATCGGAGTTATCCTTCGGTACAAACGTGGGAGATGATCTAAGGTAGACTATAACGGGTATTGTTGGAGTTAGATTAGTGTCCAAACATGAGCGGTATCTAGGTCTCCCTACTATGATTGGGCAGTCAAAGAAGGTTATTTTTGTTAGTGTAAGGGAGAGAGTTTGGATTAAAAAAAACTTAAGAGGATGGAAGGAATCCACCCTTAGGACGGCAAAAAATAACGTATTAATTAAGTATGTCGTTCAAGCTATTCCCTCTTACATCATGTCATGTTTTGAACTTACATTTGTGATATGTATCGATATTTTTTTTATTTTTTTTGATAAAGGAAAGCAGTTCGAAGCACTAGACGACACGCCGTCTAGTGGGTCAAAAGGCCGAAAAAGATCGGCAGACGGACTAACCGTCATGAGGAAACAACACGAGGAGAAAAAGAAACACAAAAAATACATCAAAAATCCCGACAGCAATGAAGTCAACGAGGGAAAGTAGTGTGATCCAGTCCAACAGAAGCGGTGAGCACAAAGTTTGTCTTCGAAGAGAGTACACAGGAATGAAGCCTGGGGAACAACTGTGGACACCTCAGATTTGGGCTTGCAACAGAGCCTTCAGGAGTCGATCACAAATCCACGCCCCCTCCTAGACAAACACTCAAGACGCCACCTAAAACAACATCAAACTAAGGAGACGACATTGCAAAACACGAGATCATGACATATAAAAGTGTGTAACTTTGATTGTTAAAGGAAATGAGGTTTATAAGGATGAAAAATTTATAAGGAGCAAATTGTTTGAACTTGTAGTCGACAAGAACTACAATTTTCGGTATTATATTTGTTTGGTTGTTCAAGGTTTGCCTCAAGCAAAAAAGCATAAACATGATTGGTACATTCAAAATAAATTTTTTTATTTTTTTATTTTTGGTTGACGATTCGTACTCATCCCATAACCATCGTCCCCTATTGTATCGGAGTGAGCTGAGCCTACATAATTAATCCCAAAGTCCACTTAGTGGGTTTTTTTCACAATTAACAGATGATAGAGTATCCTTTGTTCATAATAACCTTCAAAAGCTTATAACACAATAGAAGTTCGATGGAGATGTTCGATGGAGAAGGAATTACGCCTACATAAATAGAAGGATGGATATATTTTTCTGTAAATTACCCAAGGGTAAAAGAAAAACAAATCCGAGAGGATTTGAGGTTTGACTCGAAACAAAGCACCGGTGCGGTATTCCGGGTCACGGTTGGTGGGGGTGATTAAAAACCCTTATTCCTCCTTAAAGAAGTGCAAAATAAGGGGGTTGATGCGCCCTTGACCACCATGACCGCGGATGAAGAGGACGATGCTTTGCGGGTTCGCTCCGATGGACCGCTCACTCGTTCCCGAGCCAAAGCCATCGCCCAAGCTACCGGCTCAATCATCCGACGCACCGTCACATCACTTGGACCCGTTAGTGGCATGCCATGTCACCACTCCACCATGGCATAGGCTTCCGGCGCCACGTCATCAAGCTAGCAAATATTATTATTATATTTTGCATTTTAAATAATAATAGACTTTAATTTTCGGAACATTAATTCCGGAACTTAATTCCGTGAGTTAATTTCCGGCATTGATAGTCTAGACCTTTGGTTTCGGGAGTTGCCCCAACTTTATTTCCCGCCTTTATTTCCGTCATTCAATTTCCGACTTTTGGTGTAGCCTTCACCCACTATATAAGGGATGCTTGGCTTCACTTGTAAATCATGTCTAATTTTAATCAAGTATTTTGAAGGAAAATCCTCATTCTTGATCTAGGCATCACTTCCTCTTCAATCCCCTCAAAAGTTCTTCCTTGGATCAAGTCTTAGATCCAAGAACTCACATTCGAGGATTCTTCTAAAGAATCAAACTATCAAATCCACTACAACGTTTGCTCGATCTCTCTAGATCGAATCAAACCTACGATTCCGCATCCATATCAATCGCTTCCGCCCTACCAAACTTCTATCAAAGTTCTCATTTGCACATCAACAACGAGTAGTCGAAACTCTAGCTTGGTCTAGATCCGGCGTTCGTCCTTCAACAATTCCAAGGACGCATCAAATTGGCATCAGAGCAAAGGGACCGAAGCTAAGTTCTCTTTACTCTTGTTTTTGTGCGTTATATTTTTATCCTTCTTTGCCTTTGTTGTTCTTCCCTTCTTGAAGATCTTCAACTTGTTCTTCGTGTTCTTCGAAGTTGTCTTGAATTTTTTTATTTTTTATTTATTTTTTATTTTTTTTCTCACCAAACATATTTAGGAGATAGTTGGTTTGCCATCAAACCATCTATCAAAAACAATTTGTTCTTCAACCGACCCAATCCGACAAGTTTGTTAATCGATTTTACCAAATTTCTTGGGATTTTTTTGTTAACAAAGTCGGATATCTTGCATTTTGATATTCAAACAAAAACAAAAAATCAAAACTCTTCAACAAAGCGGATTTGTTTCCAAAGTGTTTCATCTCTTGCATCAAAAAAGTTGCAAAGTTCAAAAAAAAAAAAAAATACAAAGTGAAAAGACGTCCGGCAAACCGGTCCATTTGAAAAATCGGATTTTACAAAACGGTCAAAGACCGAAAGCAAGCAAAGCTTGCCGAGTGAGCAATCCGTCCATCTTATGTCTCTCCATTTTCTTACATACGTGCAAAATATCACTTGTTTATTTGTGTGAATTGGTTCAAATTTTGTTGGATTTGCCTACCTTGCTTAACCGCCAAACGGCCTTCCCAAAAGTAGAACCTTAACGCACTTGAACTTGGGTAACGTTGACTTAATTCGTCACCTTGCTCATTTGATTGCTTGCATTTGTTTGTATTCATTTGGAATCATGACTAACGTGGATATGGAAAACTCACAGGATGCTCGTGAACGAGAAAATGCCTCCTTATCCGAGGGAGTTGTTAGTCTAAAGCAACAAATGGAGGAGATGAGGGCACAACTTTTGGCCCTTACGACCACTCCACGCCCCGCCCCAAATCCAAATGACACCATGGTCGAGACTTCCACGTCCGACGCTCGTCGGAAGGGCAAAGGTCTTTTGGGAACCGACCCGTATCAAGGTCTTAGGCTTGCCTCAGTCATCGAAAGCCAAACTCAACAAGACGGCAAGCACCACCTCAATGAGACCGAGAACAATAATGGCCCGACTCCGGATGATCTACTTTATGTAGATACAATGGATCGGAACAAGCGCTTCGAGCGCAATCGTAAACGGTACGGATCGCCCCCACCTTTATCTAATGCACATAATACTAACCGTCCCATACAGGAAGAATATCGGCACACCAATCAACAAGATCGTCATCCTCGACGTTCCGGTAATGATCGATATGAGCAACGCCACCAACGACGTAGCCGGCGTTCATCATACCGCGACTATGATGAGTATGACGAGGGGGACGATTTTGATGAGTTTTCCGACGATGAAGCCAACTTGGAACGGGTGGCTCATGTTCGTCCATGGCACCCACCCGTCCGAGATCCATTTGAGAACCAAGACCGAGGAGAAGAATGGTTGTCTCCTCCTAACCCACCAAGACATGCACATCAACGAGCCCATCGTGATGATATGCCACCGCCCCGCCCGGATCCCTACAAAGCTCGTAGGGAAGGTAAAGTTAAATTTCCAATATTTTATGGGGAATATGATCCTTGTGTGTTTCTTGATTGGGCACAGGACATGAAAAGGGCTTTGAAGCATTGCCACTATGAGGAGTACGAGAAGATCGAAGCGGCAACCTTGTACTTTGAAGGCGATGCAAAATCTTGGTGGAACCGATATGAACACGTCCGTGAGAACCGAGGATGGGAACCAGTTGCGACGTTTGATCAACTGATCTACGTCATGACAAAGAAGTATGTCCCCGACGACTTCAAAAATGATATACGGATGCAAATTGCCGAGCTCCAACAAGGCAAACTCACTCCGGTGGCCTACTTGGCCAAGCTCCGAGGACATGCATATGAAGGCCGGCATCTCGGCCTCGCCCTCCGCCTTACGCACCAAGTTCATGAGTGGCCTCAATCCATCAATCCGACGACCCCTTGAGATCGTTCCATATAGAGACTTGGGAGCTTTGTGTCATGCGGCCATGAAGCTTCACAAGCAACAACAAGAGACTCCAAAATACTCAAGGTATAACTCCTCTCCAAATCAATACGCTTATTCTACTAACACCCATGCTCGAGATGTATCTAGTTATCAAGAGTCCGGCGCCACCAAAGGAGGCCAACGGATGGTCCAATCCACCCGACAAGCGGATACCGAGAGGGCACCACAACGTGGTCCCAATGTCCCGGCACAAGTGCCTCCCGGCCGCACTCCTCAAGGACCTCCACCGGCGGCACGGCCAAGGGAGCCCGTGTGTTATAAATGTAGCGGATTCGGTCACGTCCAACGTGATTGCCCGAACACAAAGCGTGTGTTGTTTGTCAATCCCTCATATGAAGATGAGGAAGATGAAGAAGACGGCGATATCATCATAGAGGATGACCAAGACGCCGACCCCTACTACGGAATGGAACCATGCGAAGAACAAATGGCTTGCGGCCCGGCACAACCCGGTAAGTTCGCCCTTGTATCTCGTAGAATTTTAGCCGTTAAGGAATTTGTCCCTATTGACCAACGCGAGAATCTCTTTCACTCTCGTTGTTTGGTCAATAACACTAGTCTCTCTCTCATAGTTGATGGGGGTTCTTGTTGTAATATTATCAACGAAAAAGTGGTAAAACACTTTAAGTTGCCTACAACCCCCACCCAACACCTTATGGAATCCAATGGATTTCCGATAAGGCGTGTGACACCGTCACACGACAAGCTTGGGTGACGTTTTCCATAGGTGGCTATGTTGATAAGATCCTTTGTGATGTTATCAAGATGGACGCCACACATGTATTATTAGGACGACCATGGCAATTCGATCGCCGTACATTCCATGATGGTTATCTTAATAGATACATGTTCCAATATAATGGAAAATTGGTCACATTGTTGCCTATGACTCCACATGAAATATTAATTGATTATGCGGAACGGAAGAGGCAACAAACCATTGATGAGACCACTACGCCGGCAAAATCGGACCCTCCTAGGAGTCCTTCCGATGTTGTGGGTGCTAGTACTTCCGGATCCCGGAACACCGCCTCTAGTAACCGTGCTATTGAGTCTAGAGATAGTAAAGGAAGCATCGTCCCAACGAATGCAACTTTACCATCTCCGGAACCAATAATCAAAGGCCGGTGTGAGCCGAGGGTACTTTTCGCCGGAACATGATGTGACACCGGTCAAGGAAGGCAAGTTGCCATGCTTCTTACTTGTTCCTTTTTGCTTATCTACTTCCAATGACCTTAGTAATATGCGCACGAGGTGTCTACTTTGTTGTCTGATTTTCAGGACGTCTTGACCGATGAACTACCACCCGGCTTGCCACCGATCCGTGGAATTGAGCACCAAATCGATTTGGTGCCCGGCGCGTCTTTACCCAACCGTGCCGCTTACCGTGCAAGTCCGGAAGAAACTAAGGAGCTACAACGTCAAGTCCAAGAGCTCCTAGACCGGGGATATGTTCGTGAGTCCCTTTCACCATGTTCCGTGCCGGTCATTTTGGTGCCCAAGAAGGACGGGTCTTGGAGGATGTGTGTCGATTGCCGAGCCATCAACCAAATAACCGTCAAGTACCGGCATCCGATCCCGCGCTCGACGACATGTTGGATGAACTACACCGGCGCCACCGTGTTCTCAAAGATTGATCTCCGGAGCGGGTATCACCAAATCCGGATGGCCGAAGGTGACGAGTGGAAAACGGATTTCAAGACAAAGTACGGATTATATGAGTGGCTTGTCATGCCGTTCGGACTCTCCAACGCCCCATCAACGTTCATGCGCCTCATGAACCATGTCCTTCGCCGGTTTTTGGGTAATTTCGTAGTTGTTTATTTTGACGATATTTTAATTTTTAGTAAGTCTTTGGATGAGCACATCGGGCACCTTCGCCAAGTGCTCGAGTGCCTTAGACAAGAACAATTATTCGTCAATATTGAAAAATGTGTCTTTTGTTCCGACACAACTATATTTCTTGGCTATGTCGTGTCTAAGGACGGACTCCGAGTAGACGAATCCAAAGTTCGCGCTATTCGGAGTGGCCTACACCTAGTACGGTCACCATGGTCCGAGCCTTTCTCGGCCTAGCGGGCTTCTACCGACGCTTTGTCAAAGACTTTAGCTCGGTAGCGGCGCCGCTTCATGAGCTCACTACTAAGGGTGTCACGTTTGAGTGGCGTGATACCATGCTCGAGCGTTTGATGCGCTCAAAGACCGACTTTGCAATGCACCACTACTCCAACTCCCAAATTTCTCGAAAACCTTCGAGGTGGAGTGTGATGCATCTAAATGTTGGCATTGGGGGGGTTCTTCTCCAAGAGAATCGGCCCATTGCTTACTTTAGCGAAAAGCTTTCCGGTCCACCACTCAACTATCCAACCTATGACAAGGAACTATATGCTTTAGTTCGTTGTCTAAAGACATGGCAACACTACTTGTGGCCGAAGGAGTTCGTGATTCATTCGGATCATGCGGCTCTTTCGTATCTCAAGAGTCAAACTAATTTGAGTCGGCGCCATGCAAGTTGGGTAGAATTTTTAGAAACCTTTCCTTATGTCATTCGGCATAAGAAAGGAAAAGAGAATGTGGTAGCCGATGCCCTTTTCTCGGCGATATATCCTCTTGGTGCATATGGACGCCAAGATCCATGGCTTTGCTCTTATCAAAGAGTTATATGCCACGGATCTTGACTTCAAGGATATATTTGCCAAATGCCTTGACCTCCGAGAGCATGAGACCTTCTTTATTAATGATGGTTATTTGTTCCGCGCGGAAAAACTTTGTATTCCGCGTTCGTCCATACGCCACTTGTTGATAAAGGAAGCCCATGAGGGTCGTGGTCACTTCGGTGCTACCAAGACTCTCGCCGCTCTCCAAGAGCACTTCTTTTGGCCGAAAATGCGCAAGCATGTGACACGGTTTTGCACAAGTTGCATAACATGTCATCATGCCAAATCGCGTCAAGGTCCGGACGGATTGTATTCTCCTTTGCCTATACCAATGGGACCTTGGAGGATCTTTCTATGGACTTTGTAGTTGCCTACCTATGTCCAAACGAGGCAACGACTCCATTTTTGTGGTAGTCGACCGTTTTTCCAAAATGGCTCATTTTATCGCGTGTAAGAGCACCCAAAATGCTAGCGATGTTGCCACATTATTCTTTAACAATGTGGTGCGCTTACACGGGATACCACGTTCCATCCTTAGTGATCGGGACGTGAAATTTGTGAGTCACTTCTGGAGAACGTTGTGGGGAAAACTTGGAACCAACTTGTTGTTCTCAAGTAGTTATCACCCCCAAACCGATGGTCAAACGGAGGTGACCAATCGGACTCTCGGTGCTCTACTTAGAGCAACGCTTAGGAACAACCCACGAAAGTGGGAGGACTTAATTTCGGTTGTGGAGTTTTCATATAACAGGTCTAGGCACTCGGCAACTAAACTCTCACCATTTGAAGTTGTCTACGGCCTTAATCCACACACGCCATTGGACTTCACACCACGTCCACTCAAAGGACGGTGAACACATCAACGCCGCAAGTCGAGCCGCCTCAATCATTGAACTTCATGAGCGGACAAGAGCACAACTCCAACGTCGTGCCGCCCAACTTGCCGAACAACGCAATAAGGGCCGTCGCGACATATCTTCGAGCCCGGCGATCTTGTTTGGCTCCACTTAAGGAAGGAGCGTTTCCCATCTCGACGCAAGGGCAAGCTATCGGATCGAGGTGATGGCCCTTTCCGGATCCTATCACGACATGGTCCAAATGCCTACAAGTTGGAGCTTCCGGATTCCTACGGCGTGCACCCAACGTTCAATGTCAAGGATCTAGCCCCTTATGTTGAGCCCTTATTTGACGACGGTGAAACGGGGACGTTTCACATCCAAGATGGGGGGACTGATGCGCCCTTGACCACCATGACCGCGGATGAAAGAGGACGATGCTTTGCGGGTTCGCTCCGATGGACCGCTCACTCGTTCCCGAGCCAAAGCCATCGCCCAAGCTACCGGCTCAATCATCCGACGCACCGTCACATCACTTGGACCCGTTAGTGGCATGCCATGTCACCACTCCACCATGGCATAGGCTTCCGGCGCCACGTCATCAAGCTAGCAAATATTATTATTATATTTTGCATTTTAAATAATAATAGACTTTAATTTTCGGAACATTAATTCCGGAACTTAATTCCGTGAGTTAATTTCCGGCATTGATAGTCTAGACCTTTGGTTTCGGGAGTTGCCCCGACTTTATTTCCCGCCTTTATTTCCGTCATTCAATTTCCGAATTTTGTAGCCTTCACCCACTATATAAGGGATGCTTGGCTTCACTTGTAAATCATGTCTAATTTTAATCAAGTATTTTGAAGGAAAATCCTCATTCTTGATCTAGGCATCACTTCCTCTTCAATCCCCTCAAAGTTCTTCCTTGGATCAAGTCTTAGATCCAAGAACTCACATTCGAGGATTCTTCTAAAGAATCAAACTATCAAATCCACTACAACGTTTGCTCGATCTCTCTAGATCGAATCAAACCTACGATTCCGCATCCATATCAATCGCTTCCGCCCTACCAAACTTCTATCAAAGTTCTCATTTGCACATCAACAACGAGTAGTCGAAACTCTAGCTTGGTCTAGATCCGGCGTTCGTCCTTCAACGATTCCAAGGACGCATCAGGGGTTCTACAGTCAAACAACAACAGATCTAAAATTTTGAACAAATTCATGTCGTAAAAGGTACATAGAACCGCCGATGTAATTCCCGGAGAATAGGGCAGGTGATGCAAACAAAGACCAAATCAGCAAAAAATCGGTCGAGATTTATGGCAGATCCGGGGGAGATGGGCGCTGGTGACGGCCTGGTGGGCCGAGAGAGGCGTCTGAGGGAGGCCTGGTGGCCGAGAGGTGATGGGTCGGCAAGGATGGCCTAGTGGTGGCCTGGTGGCCGAGAGGAGCGGCCGAGGAGGCCCATAGGTGCAGCCGAGGGATGCCAAGAGGCGCAGCGAGGAGGACGAGAGGCGCGGCCGAGATAGAAGGCTGGTGGCCTGGGCGGTGGCCGGGATGTGGCCGGTAGGCCTGGGATAGTGGCCGGTAGCCGAGGATGGTGGAGTCTGAAAACTCCTTTTACCCTCTCTTTCAAGAGAGAGAAGAGAGCTTTTTTTTTTCTGCTAGTGCCTTTTTGGCGAAAGTTGTGTGTATTGATTTGGGCTTGTGATATGTATCGATATTGAAAGTATGTTGAGTAAGTTTTGGTGGTTGAAGTTCTGAGGCGAAAAGAAAAATTCACTGGATTGGATGAAAAACACTATTTCGTTCCAAAGACGGGGTGGACTCGATTTTTGGGACATAAGAAGCCTTCAATATGTCCTTGCTTGTGAAACAAAGGTGGAGGCTTATTTTACACCACGATACGTTGATTTCTAAGTTGAACAAATCATAACATCACCCCTCACTATACTTTTCCGTCAAGATTTTGAAGGATATAGGCGAATTACACTTGGTGAAGCATACTTAAAGACATAGCTCTCCTTTTCGAGGGACATGTGTTGGAATGTGGGAATGAAGGATAATATTAATGTTTTGGAAGATTGTTGGATCTCGCGGCCCTATAATTTCAGTCCGGTGCTTATCCCTTGTTGCAAACTTGTCACTACGAGTTTGCGACCTCGTTGACTGAACCAACTCTAATTAAATCGAGAATGAGATCAGATCGAAAATGTCCCCCTTTGTGTTTGAAAACTTGAAACCAATCTCCTTTAATAAATTTCATTACGTTTGTGTACACTAACATAAGGCAATTTGTCTTCTTTTATCAAGATCTTCTCATCATGAAAAGACTAGGAATACTACTTTGAATATTTTTTCATCTTTATGTCAATTTCTTCTCCTACTCTTTATATTATTTTTTTTAAAAATCACATAAAATATCTTTGAATTATGTCTCTTTTATAGAAAATCCTTCACATTACAATATATTATACCAAGTCACCCTTAAAAGTTATCGTGTTAGCAAACTCACACCCTTGTAACCATAATTCTCTTAAAATCTCATTTAAATGTATTTAAATTATCAATAATAATATTTACGATAATAATTATTATAATTAAAGTGAGTATAAATACAACTCAATGTTAAGTTGGATTACTCAAACCAACAATTCATTATACAATATTGGGCTCTATAATATTGGACTCTACATCCCAACAATTTGTGACTCACTTGAACCTTTTAAACCATTTATTCTTATTAACAATACACATTTTCGTTTGTAAAATGATTATTTATGATGGATTTAGTAAAAATACTTTATAGGTTTGTATAATTTTAAAAATAATTATTTTATAATAAATATATTTTCTTTAAAAAAAAATCCCCTTAAAATAATGTGAAATCCAACTTTGTGGAAAATCTTTCGTTTTCTGCAAAGGAAGCTAGTGCTGTACGCCTACTGCAGAGTCTGCAGTTAACATCAAATGAAAGCTCCCACCTCCACAAACACAGCCTACCAGTTTTACTTATCGCCAATCCGCCATCAGTCACTTCCATCCTTTTGCTCTCCAACCTGGATATATTGTACCTAATTTTTGTTTCTCCACATCTCTTTGCCTTCTCCAATCATCTTTGTTTCTTCCCTTTTTCAGGTTTGTTTTCCATCTCTTGTTATTCTTGTCTTATTTCCTAAGGTTTTGTTTTTCTTCTTCTTACGTATCATCTCTGTTAGTTCAATTATGTTCAAACAAGCTAAGTGGGTTTGACGTTTTGGTTTCAGTTTGATCAATTTTGCACAGTTTCTTCACGCTTCCATCATCTTAGGTTTGTGGGTATAATCTTATCACGCCTATTTTGGGAGGAAAGAGTTGGGTTTGTTTTGATTCATCATTTATCATCTGGGTTGATCAGAATCTTAATAGTGTATTGATAGAACTGTGAAGGACAATAATTGTGCGTGCCCTTTTAAATGCAATATTTCCATGTGATAATACGTAGGTCGACGAAATAGCGAATTGAATTCACCACTTACTGCAAGCAATTAAGAAACAATTGAGCATTAATCACCTAATTAAATTTGTCTTGATCTCGATTCCCTTCTCTAGCAGCTTTTCAAATTTGGACCAATTGCAATTCAAGTTGCTTGTCTTTCAAATTTGTTAAAATGGTTAAGTTTTGAGCTTGTGGGTTGAATTAACTCGAGTGTCAGTTATGTTATGCAAAATAGTTGTTTGGAAAATTATATTCATTTGGTTTGTTTTTTGTTTTTCCAGCTTGAAGATTCAATCGATCATTGAAGTGGTGATCATTCAGAGGAAATTTGTTGGGACCAATTGCAATTCAAGTTGCTTCTTTTCTTGTTGAAAAAATTTTGTTGTACTCGAAAGATCTTTGACACACTTACATAGCAGATCCTGAACTAGACGAAATGCTACATTGGTTTCCTTAACAAAAATGCCGATCAACCTACGTGTTCCAGCAAAGGTTCTGATAGAGGCCTTGAACATTTTAGTTTTTGTGCAATTATTGTTTGACAGTGCCTCTGGGGCACAGATTGAACCAAATGTTGGTGGTAAGGAAAATTTTCTATTTGAATTCTTGTATGTTGTATGAGGCAAATGCTGAGTTCAATATCCTGAGGTTTACTGCTGGCTTTTAAATTTGAGATCTTGTGGTGTATTGTAATTTATGTTCATGATCTTTGAGCTCTCTACTAATTGTACTACGAAAAAACTTGCAGTTGAACATCCCTTCAGGCTGGTCGGAGAGTTTTGAGACACGAACGGAGACATGATCCACACTTTTCATTGATATCTGTGGTTATATTTGTAGCAGTGCCTGCAATGGTCATATTTGGCTGCACGTTTCACCATTTTTTGGAGGAAGAAGGAAGGCTCTCATGGTTCTGGTGAAAGGGATCTGAATCCAAGTGAGTAATCTAGGAAACTTCTCATTTCAGAGTAGCATTGCCTATAAGGTTTGAGATTGTTCATTGAGTTCAAATTCTTATAAAATTCTGTTCTATAATGTATGATTTAGCCCTTGTTTTGTATGTGGAATATTAGTTTTTATGCGCTGTGATGCATTTTAGCACATCGTGTGTTGGATGAACTTGATTCCTTTCTTTATAATGTATGACATCCAAACGTACCCTGATTGATTAAAGCTTTACGTGATGCAGTGGATTCATCATCCTCCTTTGAAAACTCAGTTCAGGATAAAGCCCGGGGCCAGTCCACTGAGACATCCACCTCGTAGTCCATTGAGGCACCCACCTCGTAGTCCAATGAGACAGCCACCACAAAAGTCCAAGGAGACGCCCACCACAAAGTCCGAAGAGACGCCCACCGCAAAGTCCAGGGAGATACCCTGCATCTAGTCCTCTATCTTTTGACGGCACCACTAAATTGGTACTTTACAACTCACTTCTAATCTGGTTGTGAAAGCTACACATAACTTCTCAACTTACATGGGTGATGGAGGCTTTGGTGCTATCTACAAAGGCCGGTTACCTGATGGTCAGGAGATTGCTGTACAACGAGCTAGGAAGGTTTGTCGTGCTAATTTTAACTTCACATTATGATCTAAAAAGTGGTGATTTCATCACAAAGTTTTTTTTGTTTTTTTTACTACGCGCAGGAGCAATTTTCATTTCGACTGAATTCAACACTGAGCTTGATATTCTGTTGAAAATCGAACACCGGAATCTGGTGAGGTTTCTCGGCTGTGTTGACGATGGAAATGAAAGGCTCATTGTTACAGAGTTTGTGTCAAATGGTACTTTGAGGGAGCATTTAGATGGTGAGAATTTAAATATTATGATACAAAATTCACGGCGTTGAAACGTCATTTTTTCTGATACTATAAACACTGCAGTTGAATATGGGAAGATATTGGATTTTAACCAACGTCTTGAGATATCCATTGATATAGCCCATGGCTTGACCTATCTTCACATGTATGCAGGTAAAGGAACTATCTTTTTGTTTCATAGCAACTTGGAAGGTGATTCTTAAGCTAACATGATATTCTGCTGCATTTGTGTATTGCGTTGTAACAGAGAAGCAGATTATTCATCGGGATATAAAGTCGTCAAATATACTTCTGACCGAGACTATGAAGGCGAAAGTTGCTGATTTTGGGTTTGCTAGAGTTAGTTCACAAGAATCAGATCACACACACATTTCAACAAAGGTGAAAGGGACAGTTGGCTATCTTGATCCAGAGTATATGAGAACCCATAAACTCACTGTCAGAAGCGACGTTTACTCTTTCGGGATTTTACTCTTGGAAATTCTAACTGGCGTCGGCCTGTAGAACCAAGAAGGCCTGCTGAGGAGAAGGTGTTAATCAAATGGGTAAGCATAAAAAAAAACATCTTTTTGTAGTTATGTTATCAGATATTGTTAGTGCAGCTATATCATACCATCCTGTGGTACACTATGCAGGCCTTCAATCTTTACAAGGAAGGAAACGTGGTGGCACTTGTTGATCCTCAGATGAAGGAGCTTGTTAGTACAGAAATACTCAGGAAAATGCTCGGGTTTGGCATTCCAATGCGCGGCTCCTGTACGTGCAGACCGGCCTGATATGAAAGATGTTGGCGAAAGACTTTGGACAATAAGGATGGACTACAAGAAAAGCATTGTTGGCAGCTGATAGATGATCTTCAGGCAAATTGGCGACATCTTCTAGCTTTTAGCTCAAACAAATATGCTTAAAGATGCTGTAAACTTTAGCTCAAACAAATATGCTTAAAAATGCTGTAAACTTTTTTCCCCTTTTTACCCTGGTTCTCTTTCGAACAAGAAAGGGATTTACAATATTCTTTTTTTTCAATTCATACCTTGTAATTAAAAAGCTACAGTTTTGTGTTCTGTATAACATATGAACATATTTTTCTTTTAATATTCCTAATTTTGGTCTTCCTACCTACTTAACTTCCTGTGATCTGAACATCACTGAAACTTCAGCTAGTATGCTGTACAACATGTCAACAACAATGAAAGATCAACACAAAGCAAAGATGCAGGCAATATGCTATAGTCCTCATAATATAGTATGGGCATGTAGAAATATTCAAAGAACTCACAGTAAGCATACATGTCTGTAATGGTATAACAATTCAAGAAAGGCAAATTAACATGTTTGTAACAGTGAATTAAGGGAAAAAATCTTGACTAGTTAGCCACTTAGAACAACATTAAGAGAACCTGGAGTAATTTAACAAGAATGAAGAAGACAGTTGATATTTCTTGCAACTACTACATGCCAACTTGATCAGCTCTTAGCATCATCACTGCCGCCATTGAAAAATGGAAAACGTGAGATTTGTGAAAGCATTGATTCAAATACCTTTGTGGGAAATGCTTTTTCAGAAGCTGTTTTCTTAGCTTCCATTAGTCTTTGCGGATCACGCCCAAAACTTTATAACTTGAAGACTCTCTTCCTCGGTTGATCTCTGCAGAAGGATTTTGGAGAAAAACCCTTTTTCTCTCATTTGTCTGCAGATTTGTGCAGGGTTGTTTGAACTAAGAGTGACCATATACAGCCATCCTTTATCTGACAAAAGATTGTCAGCCACGGGCAAGATTCTATCAATCACAACACGACCATTATGCCCTCCAGCCCAAGATGCAACTATTCCACTAGCACCTACTTCATCCTCGGGGTTGGGACATACGGTGGATTCACAACAATAACATCAACTAATCTTGCAAGACGATTCTCAAGTCCTGATGCAATATCACTTAAAACCAGCTCGGCGTGAACGCTGTGAGATTCTAGGGTCTCAGATGTTACTGCAATTGCATGTGGGTTGATGTCTGTTGCAAAGTACTGAATTCCATTAGGTTCTTGCCGAGAATCAACGCTAGAGAGGTAATAACATACCCACTACCACAACCAATTTCCATGCATATTGTAGGCTGGTGTTCTAGCAAATTAACCCGATCAGCAAGCAATGAGTCAACAAGTACAAAAAGAATCATCACATGGTTCATACACCTCAAAATGGGAGCTCACAAGGCGAATCTGAGCCGTTCTGTATGGCTGCTTTGTCATGACCTGATATAAACATATTTTTGATTGAAGGATCGTTCAATTCCAAGTTAATTTTGAATGCTAAGAGAAAGTACCAGTTCCAGCGCCAGCATACCTGCTTCATACTTTTAGACAGTTTTTTATCACTAGAGGCTCCATCGGAATTCACGAGTTCTATAGAAGCCACCTCTAGTCCATGCTCCATATTATTTTTCAATGCCGGAAATAATCTGCAAAAATGCAGGAATAAGAACAAAAACACAGATGATTAATCTCCATCGTTTTCAAATATTAGAAAGATCTACAAAACAAATTAGTCTAAAGGCACCAGAACAAATTACAGTAAAAAGCAAAATTTTGCAAGTTGCTCTCACTTTTCTCAGCAATCGAAACCTTTTTCCAGTCCAATTACCACCAAAATCGGAGTACTATACCAGATTAAACGCATAGATATCAGTTTAAATACCAGAAAATTCCGTTGGCAAAAACGAAATCGCATAAAAAATCACTAATCACCTCTAAATTCAATCGGTATAGCCATCATCTACCTAAAAACAGCTCAAATCGAGTAGCACAGTAACATAAAAGCTCCTATAAAATCAACTAAATTGGATTAGGTAACCGAAGAGCAATTAACTACCTGTGATAGAAACTCGATTCAAGTAATTTGCTCCAAAACTTTAGAATCTAGATGGTGATAGTTGAATTTGCCTATGTGGAGTCGACGATCGCCGGTGGAGGAAAGGGGCTACCGTGCTACGCTACGGAGGCACGAGGAGAACCTGTTGAAACAAATTTGTCAGTCTCGCAATGGCGGCGGCCCTACCTGGCCCATTTGTTTTTGATTGGATGCTTTCACTTCTCTAACATCGCTCCAAATGGGCCGTTGTCCATATCCGGAATGGGCCAACCCATCAATGATTCTGAAAACTATTTTAACGAAGTGGGTCCTACATCATATTGAAATCCGGGTGATTGGTGGATCTGTATCGGGTGTGGGTATATTCCGTTCATAACTTGATCCATTACGAGTTACCCGGTTTAACCCAACTATCATCGCTTTCGTTATATGAGTGGTTAGTTGTTAAATAAGTCTATGCATGAATAAAAATAATTATAAATATTGTTCACGTTAATACCCCTGCAAGATCAAGCAGGCTGAGCAGCGGTCCAAACCGCGACCGCAACGCAACCACAAATTAGGAATATTTGAACTGTAAACCGCAACCGCAATATACGGTTCGGTTGCGGTTTCAAACCGCCAACGGTTTGCGGTTCGGTTGCGTTCGAACCGCTTTAGAACCGCAAGTTGCGGTTTGTTTGCGGTTTAACCGCAAAACCGTAACATCAAAACGACTGTAATCAAAGCAACATCAAAAATCACAAATCAAACAGAATCAAAAATCAAACAGAATCAACAATTCAGATTAGCATATTGTAGAGGGTAGTCTGTAGTAGAAGAAGAAGCAGAGCAAGAGCAAGCTAATCAAACAAAATAAAAAATCAAACAGAATCAACAATTCAGATTAGCATACTATAATCAAAGCAACATCAAAAATCAAAAAGAATCAAAGTCTAGAGGAGGAGAGGTAGAGGAGAGACGACCGACGAGGCGAGGAAGACCGACGAGGCAAGGCGAGAGAGCGAGGCGCAAGAGTGCGAGACGATTCGCTAGGACTGCGGGAGTCTGGCGAGAGGCGAGAGATGCGAAAGTCGGGAGAGTCGAGTGTCAACTAGGGCAAGGCAAGGCAACAGCGCTGAACAGAGTAAAACCCAGCGTTTTACTTATGCTTGCGGTTTTGCGGTTCGAAACCGCAAAATGCGGTTGCGGTTTTGAACCGCAAACCTGTATTTTGTGAACTGCAACCGCAAAGTGCGGTTGCGGTTTGGTTTGAACCGCAAATTGCGGTTTGGTTGCGGTTCGGTCAACCAAACCGCAATCTGCTCAGCCCTAAGATCAAGGACCGTCACGAACTTGGAGCTTGGACCGCAACGCACAAAATCGAGTAGAGCCAAGTGGCTTGGTAAATATATCTGCAATTTGAGCTCGGACGAGACGTGACAAACTTCAAGTTGCTTAGACTCTACTTGTTCTCGCACAAAAAAATAATCAAAGTGGATATGTTTCGAGCGAGAGCCAACCACGGATTGACGGTAAGGAATTGTGTCCCATATTGTCACAAAGGAGCAATGGTGGAGATGGTGTAGAAAGACCAAGTTCACGTAGAAGTTGGACAATCTACATGAGCTCAGTGGTGGTGCATGTAGGCAACGGCCCTGTACTCTGCCTCAGTGCTTGAGCAGGCCACGACACGTTGTTTTCTCGAGGTCTAGCTGATGAGGTTATCGCCAAGGTAAATAGCGAAGCCATATTGTGACCGAAAATCGCGTCTTGTCAGCGGCCCACCCGGCGTCACTATAAGCCGTGAGTCGAGGTGAAGTGGGGAAGGACAGATAGAGAGCCCGGAGGAAATAGTACCTTGAAGATAGCGAAGTATACGCTTGACGGCTTGCCAATGAGGAGTGCGAGGCGAGTGCATAAATTGACATACACGATTGACGGCATAGGCAATGTCGGGACGAGTGATTGTGATATATTGTAAGGCACCAACAATTTGACGGTATAAGCGAGGATCATCAATCGGGTCACCATCAAGAGTTAAGCGAGAGGATGACTCTGCCGGGGACCGAATAGGCTTGCAACCTTCCATCTTGGCACGAACAATGACCTCTTTGATGAACTTGGACTGATGTAAGCGCAAAAAGGATCCGACACCGGTTAACATGAATACCAAGAAAAAAGTGAAACGAACCAAGGTCTTTTAAGGAAAACGCCTTGTGAGAGTGGTAACAAGACGAGTGATTAACACGGTGTTGGAACCGGTAACAATAAGATCATCGACGTATGCAAGGACATAGATGACGTCAGTTGGATTAAAACACAAATTATGTGTCGGAGAGACATGCTCAAAACCCATTGGAGGTGAAAAAGATCTTGAGTTTGTTGAACCAAGCCCGAGGCGCCTGTTTGAGACCATATAGAGCTTTACGAAGCCTACAAACATGAGAGGGCAATGGCGGATTCACAAATCCTGGTGGTTGTTCCATGTATACCGTTTTTCTCAAATCGCCATTCAAGAAGGCATTGTTCACATCAAGTTGGCGAATGGACCAACCCCGAGATAAGGCAATAGAAAGAACGACTCGAATGTTAGTCGGTTTAACAACCGGACTAAACGTGTCAAAGTAGTCAACTCCTTCTTCTTGGTGAAAACCTTTGGCAACAAGACGTGCCTTGTAACGTTGAATACTCCCATCAGCGTTAGTCTTGATCCTGTAAATCCATTTGCAACCAACTAGGTTAGAAACATTAGAGCGAGGAACAAGTTCCCAAGTGTTATTTCGCATAAGAGCTACATACTCTTCTTGCATTGCTAATTGCCATTTAAGGTGCTTAGAGGCTTGAAGGAAGGTTTTTGGTGCAGTGGGTAAGTTTTGATCTGCAAGATAACAAACGTAATCACGAAGGCGGGTGTTTGGTGTTTGAGAGCGGGAAGCGTCAAACAAGTGGAGGAGGGGAGGAGAGGAGGGCGCGAGGAGGAGGGGACCTTGTAGGGGATAGTGAGGTGGTATCGGAGGAGGGTAGTATAGAATTGGTGGAGGTTTCTCAGTGTTGGAATGGGTTGTTCGGTCATCACATGGGGTGTAGGCTGCACGGGAAGCGTGGGTGAGGAGGCTCTAAGGGTGGCAAGTGGTAGTAGGTTATCCAAAACTCTTGAGGAAGTTATAATTGGGAGTACGGTTGTAGAGAAGGTCGTAAGGGGATTTGTGATCAAGAGTGGGCGATATAGTACGATTATGAAGATGTGGCGGTATGAAATGCTTGCCCCCAAAAGATTTGAGGGAGAGAGGCGTGAGCTAAGAGGGAGAGACCTTTTTCGATAACAATACGATTACGGCGTTCAACGGCTCCATTTTGTTCTTGAGTATGAGGACACGAGATGCGATGAAGGATACCTTGGGAGGTGGAAATATTTGTAAGAGAGTGGTATTTCCTCCACCATCGGTTTGTACAAAGCGAATGGAGCACTTAAATTGTGTTTGAACCATTTTGTGGAACGCAACAAAGATATCCCGTACTTGTATTTTTGTGACATAAAGTATATCCAAACGAATTTAATTGCATCATCAATAAAGAACACAAAGTAACGTGATCCATTCAAAGAAGGAACCGGACAAGGACCCAAACATCAGAATATATTAAATCAAATGGTTTTGTAGACGGAACATGAGACGGTGCAAGATGTTCCTATGACTTTTACCTAGTTGGCAAGCACCACACACATGTGGGAGTTTATTTGATGATAGTGGAAGTTTAAACTTAGATACAATAGATCGAAGGACAGACTCGTGAGGATGACTAAGACGACGATGCCAACCTTCGAGAGAGGTACGTGAACTCAGCAGTGCATGGGATTTGGACGTGAGGGCGCGTAGGGTGAAGACGATATAGACCGTTTTCAAGGCTGCCTCGGAGTATGGTTTGACCCTGTGAATTCTTGACAAGACAAAAGGTCGGAAAGAAAATCATACAAGCATCATTATCTCGTGTAGGTTTGGCAAACACTAAGGAGATTTTTGTGATTGAAGGCACATGTAAAATGGAGTTTATTTTAATGGAATTATGCAACGCAGGTAAAGTAGAAGAGCCAATATTTGATATTGACAAATGGTTACCGTTCCAACTTGAAGACGATCACCGCCACTATATGGCTCCGACATATGCATGTTCGCAAATTGCGATGTGACATGATCCGTCGCACCGTATCAAAGTACCATGATGGATCAACCACGGAAGAGATTCACGAGAGACTAGCGGAGTTAGTAGACCGGGTGGAGGAGCAACCGAGAAGCCTTGTTGTGAAGAGTTGCTACGACGGTGAGGCGGGAAGTCCGTCTCATTTAGCCTATTCTAGCAATTGAGTGTTCGGTGATTTGGTTGGCCACATATTTGGCATGGGACTTAGGGCCTGCCATAGGAATCAAGAGAGGAAGTCGGGGGGTGGCGATCAGATCCTTGGAAGCCATATGAGCGGTTTTGGGGGCGTTCACTAGACCTCGAAGGAGGGTAGGAGCGCCCGCGGTTGTTGGATGGTGCACGGTGTTGCTCCGGTTGGTGGTTGCCAAGTAGTTAACTACAAGAGAAGTGGGTAGAAGTGGTTGTGCGTGAGAAGTTTCAACAACATGTGTGAGTTGGTTGGCGTCAATAGAGAGACGCTCTTCTTCTTGTAGAAGGAGTCCAACGAGGTCATCAACAGTCGTATCATTTGTACGCATCATAAATGCGGTATGAAAAGGGCCATAAGAGCTATCAAGACCATTCAAAATGTACCCCACAAGATCTTCGGTAGAGACGACATACATACTATCAGCGAGAGAATCGGAAATTGACCCTTTCTCTCACATACTCGATCATCGAGAGAGCACCTTTTGTAAGTTTTGTAATTGTTGTTTAAGGGCCATACGACGGGCCCCCGTGTTTGAGACTGGTAGGACTTTTCAAGGGTGGTCCAAGCATCAAGAGCGGAGCTCGAGCGAGCAACAAGGGCAAGGACACGCTGAGAAAGAGTCATACGAACCCATAAAAGAACAATTTTGTCCCTTCGACGCCACGCGGAGAAGTCCGGGTTAGGTTTGGGAGCATCTTCTCCTTCGGCTTGAAGAGTGGCAGCCGGGGCCGTGGCGGTTGGGAGGATGAACTCATCGAGATCAAAGGCTTCAAGAGATGATTGGATCGTGCTTTTACACAAAGAGTAATTATGTAGATCGAGTTTGAGGTTGAGGTTTGGTAAGTTGAAGTTTAGAGTGGAGGAGGAAGTGGCGGCGGAAAGCAAGGAACCGGTAGTGTTGTTTGTGTTTGTCATGATGAAACTGGTGGGGAAGGCAACAGGTTACCGGAAAAAAAAAGAGGGAGAGAACTTATGCTCTTGATACCATGTAAATGTTTGAAAGAGAAAATGATAATGAAAACAATTTTCCCAAACTTTCATTAGTCATAGTAATGTATATATACAAGTTACAAGACTAAACTAATGGCCCTAATTACATTAAGTATATGTAAATGAAACGACTTGTAACATCAACCATAACTACACACTAATATCAAGAGACTTGTAACATCAACCATAACTACACACTAATACCAAGAGTCAAATAACGGAAACAAAATTCACGTTAATAAAAGGCAAGTCATTTCGGTTCCCAAGATTTTGCTGCTCTTAACTCTATCTATCAGGAACCGGTATTCCATAGTGAATTCTTTATCATATTACCATTTTTCACCTGCATATGTTGCTGCTCTTAACTATATCTATCAGGAACAAGAACCGAGCTCTTTTAGGGACGCCGTTACAAATCCTAAATGGCAGCAGGCTATGCAAGATGAAAGCTCTGCCCTGCAACACAACAATACATGGGATTATGTGTGATCTTCCTGCAGGTCGTAGAGCTATTGGCTCTAAATGGGTTTTTCGCATCATCAAGTACAAGTCTGATGGTCAAATTGAGCCTATAAGGCACGCTTGGTGGTACTCGGCAACCGCCAACAAGAAGGCATTGATTACACATAAACCTTTGCCCCCTGTTGGCTAATTGTAACAGTTACACTTCTTCTTGACATTGCCTCTATTCATAATTGGGAGCTTTATCATATGGATGTTCATAATGCTTTTCTTCATGTGAGCTGCATGAGAAGTCTATATGCTCCCTCTCCTTGGGTTCAGGTGTACTTCTAAAGTTTGTCGCCTCAAGAAATCCTTATATAGTCTCCGTCAGGCTCCTCGAAATTGGTTTCATAAGTTTATATCTGCCCTTCGTTTACTCAGTCTCTTGTTGATTACTCCCTGTTCACCTACAGTCGGTCAGGTATCATTCTTCAGATCCTAATTTATGTTGATGATCTGGTCATTACTGGCAACAACTCTGCTACTATTCGCAGATTTAAAGATTATCTTCATATATGTTTCCACATGAAGGATCTTGGACCTCTTTAATTCTTCTTAGGCATCGAAATTATTCGTACCCCGTCTAGTCTCTTGCTTAATCAGCGAAAGTACACACTTAACATTCTAGCTGAAGCTGGCCTTTTAGGGGGTAAACCTGTATCTTTTCCAATGACAGTTGATCACATATTACAGTTGGATTCTACGGCCTTATTGAATAACCCTGAGAAATATCGTCATTTGGTTGGTCGTCTCATCTACTTGTCTATTACTCGACCTGAGTTGGCCCACTGTGTTCACAAACTATCACAATTCATGGCTGCACCTCGTCTTGGTCACTGGACCGTTGCTCTAAAAGTCCTTCGCTACCTAAAGGTTGCACCCGCTCAAGGTATAATTCTCTCTTGATTCAGTGATCTCTCCATACGCGCCTTTTGTGATTCCGACTATGCAGCATGCCCTATCACCAGATGATCCACCACTAGTTATTTCATTCTTCTTGGCACTTCCCAATTTCTTGGAAAACCAAGAAACAACCTACAGTTTCTCGCTCCTCTACTGAAGATGAATACAAAGCTATGGCAGCTACCACTTGTGAGCTTCTTTGGCTTTACTCTCTCCTTATGTCACTTGGATTCTCGCATAAAGCTCCAATGCGTCTCTTTTGCGATAATCAATCCGCCATTCATATTGCCAACAATCCAGTCTTCCATGAGCGGACCAAACACATTGAGATTGATTGTCACACTGTTAGGGAATAAATTCAATGAGGCATCATCCAGACACGACATGTTCCTGGCTCCCTTCTGCTAGCTGACATCATGACTAAAGCTCTTGGTCCTAGATTCAACTTCTTGATGTGAGATTTGTTTCTTCCCCATCTCCAGCATGAGGGGGAGTGTTAGATTATAGGTCCAGTCCGTTGGACCTCTTATCGGGCTTATCCTACTATTGTTAGCTTCTCTCTTTTCCCTGTTATAATTGTCTATATAAACATTGTATAATAATAATAAAGTCAGGCTTTCGGTTCACAAATCTCTTCATGCTTTTTATAAAGAAAAGGATTTTAATACACTAGATATACTTGATATATCGGGGGAAAAAAAACATAAAACAAAAGATAAAAAAAAGAAAAACATAAACACACGAGAACTTATATTGCAATTAACCAATCTATAAGAAGTACAAAAGACAAAGACGAACAACCAAAACGAAGGAAAATGGTGAGAACATGTAAGCTAAAAAGTTGCACAAAAGAACTCTAGGATCACTAGTGTAAACCTCGTCTAAATAGTTCTTAAACCTTCTATTAGTTCGTGCAATGAAGAATCTTCTAAGTCTAACCTTTTCAAACAAACAAACAAACTCTACATTGAAATAAAACATTTATTGTTGACAACTTGGTCCCTAACAACATGTATAGACAACGGAGCGAGAGTGAAGAGGAATGGTATTAAGAAGGAAAAATATCGGAATTGGGGAAAACATGGGAGATTTCGAATCATTAAAATGTTTTTTTGATATCTTTTTGTAATTTCACGTGGGTTGTGCTTCAAAGGGTAAAAGGATGATTTTAGCTCGAAGATCACTTTGAGTGGAGGTGGCTTAAGATTTCAAAATCTGTGCATCCCAATAAAGTTATAAATTTAACAAAGTCATAAAATTTATTAAAATACCCTAAATATTATTGGGGGTTCAAAATACTGAAATAGTGGATCGGGTGACGGACGGGGGTGTAGTGCTATAAGTGAAAGAATGGCATTTAGCCAAGCCCAATCATAAAATATCAATAGAGGGCCCACAACGTGTAATCATTCCAATTTGCAATTTACAGTTGATTATGTAGGTGCAGTTCTCGTCGCAAACCGTTTCACAACAGAGAAAAGAAAGGACAAAAACTAGCCAAACACTCTCTCGTTCCGACAAGGAATAATATAAATAATTTACACAACATCACTATTAAAATAGGGCGATTTCCCATCAAACCATCCATATATATAAAATTACCTATGAATTTGTTTTTTCTTTAAAACAATCCCTTTCTACAACTTCTATATCAAAAAATATATACTACGAAGTAAGAGATAAAGATTATACTGTAAAGATTATTTATACATAGGAAGGATTGAAATGTGTTATTGACTTTTATAAAATTTGGTATTGTAGAGGTTGTCTTTTATAAAAAAAAAGTTACTGATCATAGATTGATATTGCAAATTTTGTTTTTTAAAAGTGCCTTTCGTAATATTAAAAGATGAAAGAAGCAAGGAAAAAGACAGCAAAAAAAAGAGAAAAAAGAAGAGATTTCTCGCTGTCCAAAACTCCAAATGCTTCACGAGGAACAAGATAACGGATTCTCCGTTTCCTCCAACATCAACTGATAAATTCATTTAACTTAGCGTTCTATCTACTTCTCCGGCGACGGTTACCTCTGGCGACTTCGATTTTCAGACACCACCACCAAGTAGTTCGGCTGCTACTTGTTTGTTGTAATAGCCACTTCGTCTGCTAGTTTCTCTTTCTAGGAATCAGAAATGGCGTTCTTCTTCGGCCTTGCGATCGGGATCCTCGCTGGGATTGGCTTCATCGTCCTCTTCGTCCGTTTCGAAAATGCGCGGTCTAAGAAGCGCTCTGACCTAGTAATTTTCTATCTTTGCAGAAGTTCTACATACCTACTTTGATTTATAATTATTTTAAGAACAACTTTCTGATGATTTGTCTTGTTTTATGTATTTTTAATTGTTGTTGATTTTTGTAGGCTGAGACTATTGCGGCGTTTGCTAGAATGACGGTTGAAGATTCCAGAAAGTTGCTCCCACCGCCGTATTATCCGTCTTGGGTCGTCTTCTCCAGCGACAGAAGGTCATTTACTCGATTTGTTAGTTAGCTCCCAAATTACTACTTGAAAGTAGCAATTCGATAATGTCGATTCGCAATTGTTTCATTCTACTCCTTTCTGCTTGTTTTCAGTTGACTTGGCTCAACGCTCATCTAACGAAGATTTGGCCTTATGTAGATCAGGTATAGTCTGATTCTGTTTCATTTTCATTGCTCCAGATTCCCCTCCCCATTTTTTTTGTGCTATTGGATGTTAAATTGCTGTTAGTGTTTTGTGAATTATATGGGATTGTTTCTGGTGTTGAATTCGGGGATTCTGGTGGAGTTTTTTGTGCTGTAGGCAGCTTCAGAGCTCATAAAGACTTCTGTTGAGCCCGTTCTTGAATCATACAGACCAATTATACTTTCCTCACTTAAATTCTCCAAGTTCACACTTGGTACAGTCGCGCCTCAGTTTACAGGTTGGTGTTTATTGTCCACACGTTTGGTAATTTTTGGGGCATTTTATTATGCAAATGCAAATAGCTAGTTTGATTTGAATTCAAGATGCATACTTGCATCTCTTATATATAATAAGCTGGATATGTCTTAACCTCTCTTGAACTATGCACTCGATACATATATACTAGTGAGCACACAAGCACGAGTTGATCTCTTTTCAAATTACAAACCAGGAAGATGCTGAACTTGTGTAAATGCCTGTGGTTTTTAGGAATTTCAATCATTGAGGACAGTGATGATGGTGTCACTATGGAATTGAAATGAATTTGGATGGAAATCCAAGCATAATACTTGCAATCAAGACTAGATTTGGTGTTTCACTGCCTGTTCAGGTGATCATTCACATACATGAGCTGATCTTTTGTTGCGGCTAAACTATGTTTGTTATGTACTTATGTGTCATCATAACTTTTCGATCAAGCGAAATTCTTGCATAGTTCTGATGCTTCACTACATAGTATTTCACATTGTTTGCACATTGGTGCAAATTAGATATTTTCTTGTGTGTATTTTATTGTAGAAAGTGCAGTTATTGATAGATCAATGACCCATCAAGATTACCATAAATAATTTATACATAGGCTTATCGTATGTTGTAGCTTCTATATGATTTAATCTATGCAATCGCCACTTTTAATCATTACCTCTATAAAATGCTCTTTCTGATTTTATATTGCTGGAAAAGGAATATTTATTCTATATTTTCCTTCAAAAACAATGTAAAACTATGCCTTCCCTTATTTTGTGTAGGTCAAAGATCTTGGTCCTTACAGGGTGTTTTCAGGATTATCCTCAAGCCTTTAGTTGAAGAGCTGCCTTGTTTTGGAGCCATTAGTTACTCGTTGAGGGAAAAGGTAAAATCTCTATAGCACGTATTACAGCCACTGTTTTAAATTTGTTGACTTGTAGAAATTCAAGACACTTGTTATTTCTGGGGCACGATTACTTCTGGCTCTAGTTATGGTGAAGTTCTTGAAAATAACTTCACCTAGAATTGAATGAATCTCAACCATTGAATGATAATCCAATGACTAGATTAAGTTTATCTTCTCTCTCCAAATCTTTTTTATTTTCAATTACCTTTTCTGATTTTAATGTTTTCAAAGGGATTTTAAGAACTTCACCTAGAGTAAATCTAGGGAACAAGACCGATTACTTTTGTATAGGCAAATAGTCTACCTTTGTTAAGGAATAAAAATGGAAATGCCCAAAACCCAATCCATTATGCAATATATGTTTTTTTATTCAAGATTTTGGAATGAGCAACAAAATTGTGTTGGTTGTTCAATTGTATTTTCTTTTTTAGTTTGTGCATACACGAATGTGTCTTGACTTATACGGAGTAGTTTTCTTACCAATAGCAATTTCCCTTTCAGAAAAAATTGGACTTCACTCTAAAAGTTGTGGGTGGTGATATATCATCAATACCCGGGCTTCGCGATGCTATCGAGTATGTGAGTAGTTTTTTTACTTCATTAATCCATGATGCAGAGTTATTACGGAGCTAGGAACAAGATATAAGTCATATAACTATATCTCACTGCTTATTGAATATAGGAACGACTATCATTTTTTGTCCAACAAATATCGGCTACCCTCTTTCATTTGCTCTTTCATATTGCTGATACACTGTCTGCTACTGTACTATATTTAATAGCTATAACTATAAAGTAGTCAAAATATAAATTGGAAAAGGCTTCTGAATTATATGCTTTTTTTTCTATCTCCTCTCTCTCTTCGAACCCTTGTTTATTGCTCTGTTTACAGCAGTTCGTCTCTTGTTTCATCATGCATTTGAATATTATTGCAAATAGAACTCAATAATAATATTTTCTTATTTACAGGGAACCATAAGGGATGCCATTGAGGATTCCATAATGTGGCCTGTTCGTAAAATCATCCCTATTGTACCCGGGGACTACAGGTATGTTGAAGTGTGGTGAAAACATACATTTCTAAGTCTTAACATTGTTTATGGCTAGCATTATTTCCGTTTTTATTGCAAGTGGCTGAGTGGCAACAACTTGAAAATTTTAGAACCTGAATTAGTATATCACATATTGGGCGTAAAATATTCTTAGTTGTTTGTAATTATTTTTATCCTTACAAATTGAACAAAAATACAGCAACCTGGAGTTAAAGCCTGTTGGAAGATTAGAGGTCAAGCTAGTGCAAGCCCGGGATCTTACCAATAAGGATTTGATTGGCAAATCAGATCCATTTGCTGTGTTATATGTACGGCCTCTGCGTGATAGAAGGAAAACCAGCAAAGTGATTGTAAGTAACTTCTGTGATTGTTCTGAAAATGATTTTAATCCTAAGAGAGACTTAACATTTACCTTTTTTGTTTTCAGGATAATGACTTGAATCCTATATGGAACGAGCACTTTGAGTTTGTTATTGAAGACAAGTCTACTCAAAACTTGATTGTGAAAGTTTATGATGATGAGGGACTGCAGGCAGCTGAACTTTTAGGTTGTGCTCAGTTGAAACTAAAAGATCTTGAGCCTGGTAAAGTCAAAGACGTGTGGTTGAAACTAGTAAAAGATTTGGAGATCCAACGAGATAACAAGAACAGGGGAGAGGTGAATATCCCTTTTCATTATAATGCAATTTTTCTAGTATAGGCCATAATTGGAGCATCCAAATAACACTCTTACTTGATTGATGTATTAGAGGCCATAAACATGTATAAAAGTTACAGTATTCATCCAAACAAGCCCTAAGTCATTGCTTCTATTTTTTTTTCTCTCCTAACTGCACTTGTAGGTACACTTGGAGCTTCTGTACTTCCCAACTGAGAATGGTGAAACAAATTTTTACCCTCCAAATCATGCTATAACGTCCTTGGAGAAGGCCATGAACGGAGAAATAGCGCCTGCTAAAAAGGGTGTATTCCAAATGCTAAGGAGAGATGGACAAATCGTTAGAGAGTCCTTACAGTCACCATAATATCTGCTCAAGACTTGCCTGCAACTGATATCACAGGAAAATCTGATCCATATGTTGTGGTTAAGCTAAAGAAAACCGAAACAAAGAACAAAACACGGGTGAGCCGTTTTCGTAATATCTACCTTTAACCTCATGCAAGATAAGTGCTATCAAATTCAACATCTTTTTGACATTTAACACTTCACTCCAGGTTGTAAATGAATCATTAGACCCTGTCTGGAATCAAACTTTTGACTTCCTTGTGGAGAATGGATTGAATGATATGCTGGTGCTTGAAGTTTATGATCATGACACATTTGGCAAGGCAAGTCTCTCTTAATAACATGCATTAATCCCTTTTGGTCGCAAAATGCATTACTTTATAATACAAGTTTTACGCCTTGAAATGAAATGCCTTTAAAAGTGAAATACTGCATTATGAATGGTGAACTGACATGAATATACGCGAAACTTACTTGCAGGACTATATGGGAAGATGCATAGTGACACTAACAAGGGTTATAATGGAAGGAGAATACAAAGATAGTTTACCTCTAGAAGGAGCCAAGAAAGGGAAACTCAACATCAATCTCAAGTGGACAGCTCAAACTGTCTACCGCAATACTTGAAAGAGATCGATCGTAAAAAAAATTAAACTAGCCTTTCGTAATCATCCCAGAAATTGCACAAGAGACTGAGTTGTATTGGTAAATAAGTTGCCCTTTATTTCCGGTCGAAACTAGTGATGTAGCTGTGTAGTCTACTTCACACTGCACAGCCTCAGTATAGAGGTAAAGTGTTCTCTCATAGGTTTTACACATTGGGTATGAAATGAAGATTACTTTGTGAGTCGAAAATGAAGATAAGAACATTGAACTAAGATTATTACCCTTTTGGGTAGGGCCGGCCGTGCAAATTTGATCCCGACTGGAAATCCAGACTCTCTACAATCCACTTTTTTTTGGAGATTACGGTCCATGACCTGCGGCCAGAATATTATTATTTTTATATAGATTTAATTTTATGCATTTAATTTTTTACAAATTTATGAAAAATTATTAGATTTTTAGTTTTCACAAAATATATATATATATATATATATATAATTCCGATTTGGAGCGGACCGTTTCAATCCGGTCTCCGGCACTAGGTTTTGAAGTTTTCAATCCACCGGTTCCGGTCGCACAGCCCTACTTTTGGGTTTGATAGATTATTAGCTTGATCTTCTACTTCATATGGGTCATTGTTCATAAAAATTGGCATGAACCCTAAATTGCTAATAAGTATTCATTTACGGGAAGTTTGGTGGACTAGTAATGATAATTCGTAAATGTAAATAAAGGGCATTTTGTGCAGAGACAATGATTATCCTACAGTTTATAGTACAGTTGAGGCTCTTGACAGAGGGTCCAGTGACTTTAGTAGGGGTTAAACTCAATTGATATAAACCAGTCCCTAAATATAGTAATCTAGTGGGTGGTACGTACTACTATACTACGCACAAGTTTCCTTCTCTTCTATAAAAAAAAAAATTGATTTTTTTTAATAAAGAAAAGTGGTGCGAAACACAAGACGACATGTCGTCTAGCGAATCGAAAGATCAAAAAAGATTGACAGACGGACTAACTGTCATGAATAATCACAACAAAAGATGAAAGAAACACACAAAAATACATAAGAACTACCCAAAACGAAGAGATCTTCGAGGAAAAGTAGGAAGATCTAGTTAACGGGAAGCGGTGAGTACAACGTCCGTCTTCGAAGGAAGTACACAGGTAGGAAGCCTAGGAGTAACTATGAACACCTCAGATTTAGACTCGCAACAGAGTCATCAGGAGTCGATCACAAATCCACGCCCCTCCCCTCCTAGAAAGACCACTCAAAACGTCACCAAAACAGCCATCAAACTAAGAATATAACACTGCAAAATACGTGTATAATTTGATAGTTAAAAGATAGATTTATAAGGAGAGTTTCATTTTTTGTTTTATTTTAGGTAACAATGAGCAAGTTTAATAAGGATGGTTATCTGCCTTTATTCAAAAAGAAAAACATATAGATATCATAACTGTAAATAAGATCCTCTCTTAAAATATTAGACAGTTCTTCAGTCGGCAGGTCGAAGATGTTGAGGCTTCCGGCGGTGTTCCATCCAGGCTTCGCGAGCCAGTTAGCGGACCTAGCGATATAGGTCACCTCAATATCGCCCTTGTTGTCGACGATGATTTTCCTGCATTCATGAAGCATCTGATGCATTGTGTTCGACCAGTAGAGCTTGAACCACTGCCGCAGCATCACACTTCACCATTATCTTCTTTATTCCTAGGCCTTTAGCCAACTCAAGCCCTTGTAGACCCAGCAGTTCAGCCTTGAAGGAGGTGCCGCCAGTCCCTTTAATTGTAAAAGCCTTAATCATATTTCCTTCGTGGTTTCGAAATAAGCCAAAAAAAAGCCCATTAAAATGCACCAACGAGCTTTGGTTTTGTATAATTAGTAATAATTAATTAATCTCCTCTTTTAATAGGGTTAAAAAAAAAATTGCGCTAGAGGAAAAGAAGATATCGGCCATCCATATCTAGATAAGTAGTTGGGAAAAAATCTCCAGTAGAAGAAGAAAGATTACTCATTCATCAATTTTTTGTTGCATGTATATGAGACCTACGGTCACTAGATGTAGAAAACGTCCGATTTCAAGAGCAAGTGAAAAAACAAAAGAAAAGTCAAAGGCTACAACAGCGGATCTGGGGACGACATGCTTCGAGTCCCCAAAATCCGGTCACGAATGGCGCTTGGTTGCAGGAAGCTTGTAGATCTGGTCGATATTGAGACATGATAGTACTTAAATCTTATTACGAACTGCTTGAGAACTTGGTAGAAAAGATATTGAGTACTTTCTAGATTTTTTAAAGGAGTATTCTAACAGAAAGAGAGCGTATTATTCTTTTGTAAATCTGAAATAGATTTAGGAGAACATATTATCTTTTAAGAGATTTTTGTTCCTGATTTTTTTTATTTTATATAACTTGAGAGATTTTTCCTTCAATGTTTCTAAAGTTAAAAGATTATCACATTATTGTTGAATATTTTCATTTTGTTTCTCTACATAAGAGAACATTTTTGCTCCTTTCTTTCTCTCCGTGTCAATTTACAAAATTATGTATAATATAATTTCATTTTTGAAAAGGTAGCCAGCCCCTAAAAAAATTAATTATTTTAATTAACTTATTTATAAGATTAACTACTTTAATTATCATATTTTCTTGTTCTTGAATATATTTGGATTCAATATTTTTACGCTTGACATTTTCTGATTTTTTTAATTTTTATGCTGTGCAAAATAAAATTTTAAATATGTATTTTTTTGTTTTTAAATTATGTTTTTTAATGGTTTGTTATTTATTTTATATTACTTCTATCTTCTTCTTTTTCAGTTGTAAATATGATCTAATCTGACTATTTTATTTTGGGCCGTAACCACTTCCACTTTCTTACAAATTAAAATTTTTGAGACCTCTTTCATAAAGTATACGAAGGGTTCGTTTGTGAGATGGTAAAACATTCTGAAAACTAGAATATTATTTTTAAAATGTAATTCCCCTTCAAAAGTATATAATTTTACATGTTTAAACTATTTATACAATACTTACATATCCTATAAAAATAAATTATTATAAAAAGTCTAATGATTACCAAAAATTTCATAAAAAAATGTTATTTTTATAAAAATTCCTCGTGCATGGCTCTTACAAAAAAAAGAAGAAATGTTAACCCGTTTACCCAAATTTCTATACACTACAAGGCCTACAAGCTACCAACCATGTCGGTCTCGTTCCAGCTTTAACATTTATACCGATTCGACAACTATGATTATGACATTTTTGTAAGATAGAAACAAAGTACAATTATTCACCCCAACACTAATCATATTAGCGGAAACCGATTTGACAATAATGTTCTACAAATCTATGCATTAGCATAAGACACGTTTACTTCCGTATAGTTGAAATTCAGTGTTTTGTCAATATATATTATATACTATTCTAATGATACTGAAATATTCAATAAATGAAATTATTGGTATGATGTTTTGAATAGATGAAAATAAATGATGAAATATTATATAATTGTGTGATTATTATTGAAAGTAAATATTAATTAAATAAAAAAATTATAACTAAAAAAATGAAAATATCAAAAATAATAATTGTCAAGGCTCTTCATGATTAGCGAACAAGATATAAAAAATACGTATAAAAAATGAAAGTGAATTTAAATTCACGTAGTTGTCAAATTTGTAAAGTTTTCATTTGTAAACGAATTACCTACATTGAGGCAAGTTTGTAATGCGACATTATATGTGAGAAAAAAAAGATGAAGTTACAACTAATGGTTGAAAGATTGGCATGGTTGGAGATATGGGAAAATAAAGGTTTAGAATAGAAAGATATAGTGCCAAATTGAAGCATTAATTTGTTAAGGGAGAGGTCCATGAGAGGATTACAAAGCTCTGGTGACTACCACTATCCAATAAATAAAGTTGAAAGGAAAGCTTCAATAATGCAAATCTTTAAGGCTTAAAGGGAGTATGTGCATGAAAATAAAGCTTTGAATTATTTCACCTTTGTAGTAACATTTTCATTGCGACATTATATATGTAAATGTATGATTAGTCTTAAGGGAAAATAACCCTTACATCCAAAGCGATAAAGAATATTAAACTATTTTTTCACCATACAGAGTGTTTCCGGACAATGTTTTAAATCGAAAACATATTTAAATACACTAATTATTTATTCAAAATATAAATAATTTAGAGTTAAAATACATGTTATACTTAAACTATAACATACCACCATAAAAAAGAACTTTTTTTTATTTATTATCTATTTATGGTTACACAAATAACACAACGATTGGGTCCATACCTAAAAAAACATTTAATACTTATCTTTTTCTCAGTATGAATTTGTTGTATATTCCTCGCTTATTGCACATGTTTATCACAAAAAATAATTATTGTGATTGTATACGTGTTCAAACTTCAATAAAGTAGTTTTTTTTTAAAAAAATTATGACAGAATAATATATATATATATATATGAGTAGTTTTTTTCAATAAAAACACCCTTGGACGGCCCTAGACTATAATTACGCAAATACAAAGTGTCTTAAATATTGTGTATTTAGAAGGAAAAAAATCGAGTGTGTTTTGATTCATGTGGGGCTAAACTCATTGCAAATGGACGTCTAATAGCTATAAATCATATACTAATCACACTTTTTTGTAATTTAAAGAAAAGTGATATGACTGAAAAAGGGGAAAAAAAGAAACTTATGTGTAATGATTTATAATTAAGGTGAAGATTGGAAGTGGGAACCTTTCCTTTTATCTCATCAATGTCAGCATGTTTTAATCATACATTTTAGTTTTTCTTATACATAACAAACACAAACTAATAGGAGATAAACGAGAAGATGACTTATAAAAGCACCTTCTTTCCTTTTCTTTAGGTTTCACAAGCAAGTTAGGCTGTGAACCTAAAAAAACTTGGGGTTTGTTCCCTTGATCATACCAAACAAGATCAAAAAAAGAGAGAAAACAAAAAAGAAGAAGTTATATTCAACAATTTTCCCATACAGATTCAAGCTTAATCTTTGTTTTGGTGTAAAGATTCAAGCTTGATTGATGATCATGGCTTGCAGATACAAGGCTGGTTTGTTCCTTATTGTCACTGTAATTGCTATGTGGGTTACCTCTTGTGAAGTCACTCAGGTATTCCCTCTTTACATCTCTAAAATTTGTTTACCTTCAAATGGGTTTTGAATTATTTTTGAAAAAAGGTTCTATCTTTCTATTGAGTGTCGGGTTTCGGATTTTAGGTTATATGGTCAGGATCCACCTTCCAACACTTATTCTACCTTCTCTACGTCCTTAATCGTCCATCTTTTTTTTCTCTAGAGTCTTTTAGTGACATGAAAAAAACGAGTCATTGATTCCTACACAATCATAATCGCAAGAGAACTTGTTACTTTGATCAAGATTGGTGGTGTGTCATGATGTGTTCTTTCAACTTTTGGTGATGAAGAAAGAGAACTTGTAAGCCTAGAAGATAATATCAGTAATGGTTTCTATTGTGTTTTCAGTTTACAAGTAATACTAATAATGGTGTTAGTGATGTTTTCCATGCATCTACTTCCTAAGTATGATTTTGATTGTAACAACATTAATTTCCTAATAAATAAACATGGTATTTGTGATTTTTTTATATATTTCTTTTCAGATTTTTTTTATTTGCAGAGGGTTATTATAGATAACTCAAATACTTCATTAATCATGAGTTATACCTTTAAAAACTTGAAACTAGTATCATTTTTTAATGTGCTTTTTAGAGAAAATAATGATGTTTAATACTATAATTAGTTTGTTGTTGAAATTCATTTGTTAATCTTCCCATTCACTGTCCACTTTCTAATTGTGTTTTGATATTTTGAGTATATTCCGCTTTCTATTAGAAATGAAAGTATACACTCATCTTTCTTGTCTTCTTATTCCCACTAAAGCAAGGATCTTTGCAATGTATCTTCAACTTTTGTCAAGAAAAAAAGTTTGATTCTTGCACATAAAGCAAGCTGAGTAAGATAGTAGGGCCAGGTAATGATAAGATCGGTTCGGTTTACGGAAATTTATGGGGATGAAGTTGATGGTTATGAATTCATGGAGTGAAAATTATAAATTTTATCACGTGTTTATAGAGAGAAAAGTTATTAATTTTTCAACCGATTCAACCAAACGGATCCTTTATCTTCCTCTTAAATATCTCCTCCATAATCTTGGGTTGTCGAAATCGAATCCTAAGAATCTTAATTTAGGAACCTATACCCCACATAATAAGCTAAGTAACTAAAATCTAGGATGATTTTTGCTACATTGCAGGGTATTTTGGAGAATTATGAGTATCCATTTGCAGTGACATACCTAGGAACCTCCTTCTTGGGCACTTCACCTTCCTTTAGCCTTCTGAAGGTATGGTTAACGCGGTCTCTTCAAGAGCTTTCCGAAGAGAACTAGTGATACATCAGATGAGAGTAGTAATGATCCAGGGAATGTATTTGAGTTGGAGCATAGATTATCCATTTCTCAGAGAGAAACTGTTTTATCCGGATTTGATACCCAAGAAGAGCCACCGGATAAGGAGCTTTCAACTCGACATCTTGTCACCATAGCAGCCTGCATTGCCCAATCTGGTTTCTAACAGAGGTAAAGAGTTGCTAAACATTTAACATTTCCTCATGACTTATTACTGACATTCGATTCGATCTTAATGTTACATCATAGTATTTCACAAATGCTGCTCTGGCTCAGACAACAGTAGCTCGAACAACAATACTAGTATCAACGTCGGGCTCTTCACCCTTTTCATCGTGCAGCCATGGGAGTAGAATCCATAAACATCGCTAAAGTGATATCCGTGTTGTAAGCATGGCTGGTGTTGCAATGACAATGCTCGGAAAAACATGGGTGCCGGGGAAGTCGCATTCCGAGACATCCTTGTACGTTTTCTTGCTGCATATGCAAATATTTCATTCTGAGCCTAATAGCTTGGATTCTAAGATCCTGAATTTTCGGTTTCAGAAACGGAAAGCATTCTCTTATAGGAGACCTATATGCAATGCTTTCGGCTATGTTATATGGACTGTTTACGGGTTAGCATACACAAATACTTACGGTTTGGATTCTGAAAGATCCTAAATTTAATTTCTTGTGTTCCCTATATAATTTTTCATCTTCTTTCGACACGAAATTCATATAGTGCTTCTAAAGAAACATGCTGGTGAGGAAGGGCAGAAGGTCGATATGCAGAAACTATATGGATTCATTGGACTCTTCTCATTACTTGGTCTTTGGTGGTTGGTAAGTTGGTTCAGTAGAGCTTCTTCGATTTAAAAAAAGTTAGCTTGTGAAAAATAGGGACGAGAATGGGTCGGGTGGGGAATCTTATACATTATTTAATCTAATTTTGACCTATGACACAAAATGATGTTTTATACCAAATTACTAAATATAAGGAATGCAGATTAACTATAATGAACATTATTATAGCATAAACAACCTTGGAATTCAAGATAAAGACAATGCCAGCAAAAGAAATGCATTAGAATTTACAACTCCTACTATTTTGTAGAAATTATACTTTGAATATTAAAAATTTATATTTCAGGCACCCGACTTACGTCGGGCTTTCACCATATATTTGGATCGGGTGTTCGAATACTGTCATACCTCATGATGGATGTTAATTTATTTGACAGTATGGCCTTTGACTGCTATGGGCATGGAACCGAAGTTTTCGATTCCGCACTCGCTAAGATGGCAGAGATTATTGTGGCTAACTGCTTTGTTGGAAGTTTTCTACCAGACTATTTCTTGTAAGTTTCAGGAATATGTTTTGACAAATCTTTTCATGTCCTTCCAAAATTTTATTGTAGTGCTTTCGGGGTTTTCTTCAGGGCATTAGGAATTATTTGGACATCTCCACTGGTGTCTGCCTTAGCATCTCACTTACTATACCACTGGCGATGATGGAAGATATTTTGATCCACAAACATCGCTACTCTCCCATGTACATTATCGGTCAATTCAGGTAATGTGGATGATTCAACAATTTAATTAATGTCATAGGGGGTTTGGATTTCTAAGGACGTGTTTTTTCGGCTTGCAGGTGTTCTTTGGATTTGTGATTGCTAACTTCTCCGAATGGTTGACATCAAAGCTAAGACTGAAGTTATGGAGCTAACTGCAATAATTTAACCCCGTAACTACTTGTGCTAATAGTGGTTTGGTTTTTTTAATTACCTGGATAGGGTTGGTTAATTCATCCAAGCTAACCTTTGGGGTATACTATTTTTTGTTCCATCTCTGTTTCTAAACTGTTCAGAAACTAGGCAGTGTAAATAACTGCATAGAAATGGAGGGGGGCACCAAGACCAGTGAAAATTTCAGCAATTTTTTTTATGCATTTCAACACCATAGCAAGTCATCAATCAAACTAAAAGTGGGCATTCATATTTTATATGAGTTCTCAACGAGGCAATGTTGCTTATGATACAGTTGTATACAAAACTATATAACAAGGCAAAACAAGTATTCAACAGAAAAAAGACGGACTGTTTACCTGTTTTTTTTTCTCAAGGCTGCAAGCTTAATCTTCATCACCGATTCCTGAAGCATAAGATGCAATGTATTGAGATCAAAGTCCAACAACGTTGACGAACTTCCTCTTAGCAAATGCCAACCACCATTTGTTGGGGGTGCCATTTGCTCTATAAGCAACACTGAGTAGTCTCCCGCTTGTTTCTTCACGTATCTGTTTCAGATATTCCCTAAACAGTTCTGCATTAGAACATAAGTACATATTAGAATAGGAATGTTAGCAATTGTGAGATCTAAAGCAGGAAACATTGGAAAAATTAAAAATGGCATATAGAAAAAGATTCTAGAGGATATAGGATTATTATTATTATTTTGTGTATATCAAATGCACTATTGGGCTGTTTTAACACATACCCATGGTGTTCATACAGTAGATTAATGAATTAGCCCTTTGATCAAGAATGAACCAAAAACTAGATTTTTCCATGTCGATTCCTATTCAGTACTGAATCAATTCATCAGTTCTTCAGTTTCCTTTCGGCCTAGGTTTAAACATTCTTAGTTAATAAGATCAAGCAACCAAGCGCTTCAGTAAAATTAAGTGGCTTGTCAGCTAACTGCATCAGATATTACACAGTTCCTATGCAGGGTGTTTGCAAGGATGGTTAAAACAGAAGTAAAACCATATTGTCGGATAAGCTAGTAACACTTGAAAAGTCCAAAACAACGATAGTTTCAGGAAATATTTAAGATAATATATAATATCATTGTAATGGCAATGGACATAGCAAAAAGAGTCTAAGAGCAAATACTTTTTTTCTAATTTTTTTATTTTCATCGGGCAAGAAGATGGAATTTTCAATGTGATTTCAATTCAGTAATCTATCAACTGATCCATTACTCACCTTCCTTTTACATCAAATATAATGCATTTCCTTAGGCGGGGCATATGCAAGGATGAATAAGAATAAACATGAAAACACAACACATTGCCAGAAAAACTAGTAGTAAAAAACACGCATTGAGTTCTGAGTAAGTTATGGAGTATACTAAGTCAAACTTTTAAATGACTCTAACCTGCTTCTTCGTTAGATTGTGGGGCAACAAAAAGCCCAGGAAAAGGAAAGCCATGCTCTCCAGGACAGGAACCTTTTCGAGGCCTAAGTTAATGATTGCCTTAGTCCCTTCAGCCAGAGTTCTACAGCCTTCAAGCTTCTTTAGAGCAATATTGATGTAAAATGTTAAATAGATTAGAAGCTTATCAGCTGAACTCCGTATGTTGAAGTTTCTGAAGAAGACATTAGCACGGAAAAATGTGATCGCTTCATCAACAATATCAGTCTTATCTGCACAGTTTTGCCACAACATGAGATTGATAGAAGGAGATCTTTATTATAGATGCATATATGGGCAGATAGGAATTTGATTAAACCTTGGATGGCCATCGGAGCTGGACCCTTGATGATGGCTCTTCAGAGGGAGAAGTGGGCATCCACAAGCTTTTGTCACTCCCTCCTCATTAACAAAACTTGAGTGGTAAACCTGTTATGATAGCCATCACTCAGCATTATCAGACAAATGATTCAGGCAACTGACCATAACCATGAATGCTCTGCAAATATACATTCCAGCAAATTTTGAAAGTTTAGAATTCCCTCTTAGTTATGCTTGTTTAACAGAAAATGTTCATTGGCATTCAACTTTCGAACAAGCTGCCTGCAAGAATGGCACAAACAGATTCTAGAACAGGTATTTTCCAGAAACCAGGAAACATCTTTCAAAAGATGGGTGGCATTCCAAAATTCAAGCAACTAGGAGAGTTGAAAAAAGGTTCAAGTTGAAATTTCATTGAGAAAAAACATAATACAAAATTACAATCTTGAAAGCTCTAAATGAAGCTATCAACGAATTAGAACAGAAGAGAGAGAAAATTAGATTCAACAAAAATACTTCCAATGACAAGCACAGACAAATTAATCCAAACATAAAACGTGATCGCCTAGAAACCTAATAGTTTCTCTAGTTACACAATCGTAATAGACAAAATCGGCTCCACATCGATCTAATTGAAAACCGCCGATCATGCCAATTGCAAAACCTCGAATTCGTCTTCTAGGTTAAACCATGCTTACCGCAGAACAATCAAGCGGCAATCGAACAATACATTCATGATAAGAAGTTAACATAGATACATCAAACGAATTCGTATCAGTAGAAGTAAGGAACCCTCCAGGGAGGAAAAATACGAAATTTCAAGCTCTAGATCACAAGTTACAAGGAAAAAAAAGAAAAAGAAAAAAGAAAAAAAAAGTAAAGGCTAAATAGCAAGCAAAATTGGGGATTTCTCTAATACCATTTTTCAATCGGAGCTTGCAAAGAAAAATGAAGGGCCTTCGTAGATCGAAGGAGAAAGAAACAACTAACAGCTTGTCAATTGATCTTGGATCCTCTTCTCTTTGGTAAGAAGGGTTAATTTACCTTTAAAAAATAAAATAAAAGAAGGGTTAATTTTTTTATTTTTTTTTAAAAATCAAAACTGTGAAAACCTTTTTTTGTAAACTTTTAATTCTAATAAGGATAAAATAACTTATATTAAAATTAAACCAAATCCATCAAGAGTACAAAAGAAAAGCCAGATGGGAGGGATAAAGCATCAAAAGAGATGAAAACAGATGAAGGCTGAATTGAAGCCAGAAAATATGTTGCAGCAGCGTTTCCCTCACGTCGAATGAATTCCCAATTAACCACAGCAAAGCCACACGCTGCTTCTTTTATCTGCTGCACCAAAAACAACTAAAACACTAAGATCAATCATTCTGCTTTGCACCAAACAACTAGAACACTTAGATCAATCATTCTGCTTTGTAAGAGATTAATCAAACTTTGGCCGTCTGATTGAAAAAACAACCACCTGATAATGACGCGATTTAGCCAATTGAATAGCCCACAACAAAGCCTCCGCCTTTGCCACTGCAGGAGTTGAGTACTCCTGGATACATTTAGAACCCAGAAAACACACAGAACCGTGCTCATCCCGGGCTATTACTTCAACCCCACACCGCCCAGAAGAATTAACTGATGCATCACAGTTAACTTTAATGACTCCCCGCCCCGGCTTACTCCAAACATGATCACCATGTACGACTTGAGCAGATGGTCGAGGTAGCAGACGATTAAGACGGTGATACTCATCCACAATTTGTATGCACCGCTCCACAACATAACCAGGCTCCGAAGAAGTGTTTCCAAACAACGAGCATTCCGATTCACCCACACAGCATGAAGGACCGATAACAACTTCTCCATCTCGAAACCCTTGACAATACTTCTAGCATGAATAAATCAGTCAATAAAGTCCCTATGTTCAGGTTTCAACTTCACCATAGCCGGATAGTGAGACCAAATCTCTTTTGTCAATCCACATCCAAATAGAACATGCAACTCCGTATCCTTCTGTCCACAGTGAAAACAGAAGGGGTTTTTCACCAACCTTACGACGGAATAAATTAGCCTTACAAGGTAGGATACCTTTACACAATCGCCACATAAAATCACGTACCTTGGGGATACGCAACGCTCCCCAAATCGACTTTCACACCGGGGTCATAGAAGTTGTGGAGGAAGCCCCAAAACCATTCACCATCTTAGAGCGGAGCATTTGATAACAAGACTTCACGGTGAACTTTCCCCTGTCATCATAAAACCATATCAAAGAGTCTGTTATTGTAGAATCAAGAAGGTGTATCCCCTTAATGATCTCCACATCCGAAGAATCAAATAAATCATCTACCATATCCAAACGCCAACTACCAGTATCCCAATCAATTAGCTCAGCCACCTTCATCCCGTTGTCCAGTCGTAGAGACGGAAGAACCTGAAAAAGACCTGGGCCTTGGAATCCATCGATCAGTAGAAACCATAAGAGACAAACCATTACCCACCTCCAAAACAGCCACCAGCAAGGGCATCACAACCTTTCAATAGACTACGCCAAACAAAGCTTGGAGAATAACCTATATGTGCGTCCATAAAACCAACAGAAGGAAAATAACGAGCCTTCATAAGCCGAGAAAGTAGAGATGTTGGGTCTTGCAACATCCGCCACCCTTGTTTGGCTAATAAAGCATTATTAAAATCCTCCAACTTTCGGAAACCCATACCACCCATAGACTTAGGTTGACATAACCGATCCCAACTTATCTAATGAAGCTTTGAATTATCTCCATCACCCCACCAGAAATCGCTCATAAGGCGCTCAATATCGGAACAAAGACCAAGAGGTAAAGCGAAACAAGACATGGTATAAGCTGGGATAGATTGAAGTACCGATTTAATTAGGACTTCCTTGGCTGCCTTCAACATCTTCTTAGCCTTCCAAGATGAGAGACGAGCCGTAATCCGTTCCTTTAGCTGTGCAAATATAACCTGCTTAGAACGTCCTACCATAGTTGGCAAACCAAGGTGCCTATCATGCTTATCCACTTTTGGAATGCCTAGCGATTGTTGAACCATGTCACGCATCTCAACTGGAACATTAGTACTAAACGACACTTCAGATTTACTAGAGTTGACTCGTTGTTGACTCGTTGTCCTGACGCTGCTCCATAGCATCGGAGAATATCTTCAATTATAACACTTTGTTGACAAGTAGCTCTAGTAAAAAGAATATTGTCATCCGCAAAAAAAAGACGAGATAACATAGGCGCTGTCTGTGCAACCTTTATACTAGTCCATTGACCCGCATTAACCCTATCCACAATCAAATCCGAAAGAGACTCAGCGCACAAAAGAAACAAATACGGTGATAGAGGATCACCCTGACGCCAAACCCCGAGAGGGACCAAAAAGGAAGAGACGGGACCCCATCTATCAAGACAGAAAACCTAACGGAAGAGACACACCTCATTACCAGGGCAACCCAATCACTATGAAAACCCATCCGGTACATGCTTGCCGATAAGAAGTCCCATTCCACACACGATCATAAGCCTTCTCCATGTCGAGCTTAACAGCTATATACCCTTTCTTCCCCTTACAACGGTGCTTCATATGGTGAATAATTTCAAAGGCAGACAAGACATTGTCAGTAATTAACCGTCCTGGAACAAAAGCATTTTGCGTATGAGACACCACCTTCCAAGACCACCCTGCATTCTGTTTACAATCATCTTTGACAAAATCTTGTACAAAACGTTACACAAGCTGATAGGGCTTAGTCCTTCATACGAGTAGGATGTGCAACCTTCGAATGAGAGAAATAAACGTGTCATTCAAACCAGATGGAAAAAAGGCCTCTCTGAAGAATATTCAGCAAAAATTCAGTCACCTCATCACCCACCACCGCCCAATTTTTGCTAATAAAAACATCGCAGACATGCCATCCAGCCCGGGAGCTTTCGTCGGATGCATAGAAAACAAAGCAGTCTCCTCCACATCGTCACGTGTAAAAGGTGTCAAAAGGACCGTATTATCAGCAGCCGAATGGTTCGTGCGACACCTACGAGGGCCTCATCAACCCGATTACACCCTGGTGAATCAAAAAGTTTCAAAAAATAATCAACAACTACCTTAGCTCTACTATCTCCACTTCGCCATTCATTTCCGTCATCATCCACAAGCGCTCCAGTCTATTCCGTCTACAACGAGTAGATGCCCTGCTATGAAAAAATCGCGTATTGCAATCTCCCACTTAAGCTCGTTAACTCTTGACCGCTGAAACCATAACACTTCCTCTTGACGCATCAGTGCCTCCTCTTGTGGCCACTAAAACACGACAGTGTGCCACCGAACCTCCAGAGATTCCTGATTTGTTAAGAGAGCATAATTGATGGCGGACATCTTTCAATCTTGAAATAATATTTCCAAACATAAGTCTATTCCACTCCTTCAAGGCTTGCATACATTTGTGGACCTTTCGAGGAACAGATTCTGCCGAGGTATGATTATATATCCCGCACCACGCTCTTTCCACCACATAAGCAAACTCTTCTTTGCTCAGTCCATAAAGGTTCAAAGCAAGATGGACGAACTCTAGTTCTCTTCGTATCCACATCACCTTCACTCATAAGAGGAAGAACCATAAGAGGAACATGATCAGATCCTTCCCTATCCAAGTGCAAGACTAGAGCCCCTTCAAAGCAAACCAACCAAGCAGAATTACCAAACGCATAATATAACCGCTCCTGAATAAAATGTTGATCAAGGCGACATTATCCCACGTAAATCGAATTCCTTTATATTCTAGCTCGTGAAGATCACAAATATGTAAGAATATCCTGAAAGGCTTTGATGGAATTAAAATCAGGTTGTGAGCCACCTCTTTGATAACATGATTTATCGACCTATTGTATTCATGCATTTAGTTAGATTTTCCCTTTCCGCATTCATGTTTTGGCCTTAGTTTGTGCCATTTATGCTTGTTTAGTTCTACTTTGCAATAATAGATGTCTACACACACTATTTGTGGCTTTGTAGGTGATTTGGCACATTTTGGAGGCTAAAACAACGTATTTGAGGATCAAGCCTCGAAGTGGATGCATTGGAGCAAGCATACGTGCGCGGGAAAGGGCAAGGAATCGAGCTAAAGGCGCGAAGGAACAAAGCAGATTGCAATCTCGGATCGAGATGTCTTGATCTCGGCCGAGATTCCAGATCTCGGACCGAGATGGCTCGATCTTCGTCAGACTAGACCGAGATGGTCATGATCTCGGCCGATATCCATGGATCTTGGACTGAGATGGTCCGATCTCGGCCGAGATTTCTTGATCTCGGCAGAGATTCCGGAGTCCTGACGAGCTGAACCTACTGTTGCCAAATCTCGGCCCCGACAGTGCCTGATCTCGCCGAGATTTTCTACCTAAGATTTCCTGTGCGGCGATTTTATTTTATTTTTGGATCTGTTTTAGCCGAGTCCGTTCTTGGAAGGGTTGTTGGTATAAAAAGGGAAGCTCCAAATAATTTCTAAGGGTCCGTTTTTTGTGTTGAGAGTCGCTTAGAGCTAGCCCTAGAGGGCTGAACCGTCTCCTTCCTTCCTTCATCTTCCCCATTATTCTTCATAGTTTAGATTAAAGATTGATACTTTTCCATTCAGTTTTGTTGAGAGATATTGTTGGATTCAAGAATTGAGAAGATTGAAGGTTTTCATTCATTAAAGTTGAGTTATTCTTTTCCCTTTTGTTGTTTCTTTATTTTGTCTTTGATATGATTATTATTGGGAGGGGTTTGTTTATGCCTTGGTTTATGATGGAATAGTTTGAGTTTATGTTTGGTCTGTTTAGCCTTGAAATCCTAGTGGTTAGTTTGGACTTGAACCTAATTAGAATCCTTCTAACTAGTAACCTAAGTTGGAATTGAGACTTATCCGGTGATATCCCTTCTTAAATACCTTAGAGAACTGATCATAGGTAATAAAGGTTTATCCTTATTGGTTGAATGTACTTAGATTCCTTTCTGAGTAGGGTAGTTCCTGAGACTTACCCGGTAAAGGTCTACCTGATCCTTAGTTTGTAATCTGGTTTGTTTAGAATTTCCTACCTCTCTCCCTTGAGACCTACCCGGTAATAGGTAGTTGGGTTTGGAACTAGATGGTTTTGAGACTTACCCGGTAATAGACCATCAACTTAGAAATGTTCATCCCTGTGCTTGCCAGTCATAGATACCTTATGAGTTTTCCTGATTCCATATGTATAAACAATGATCTTGAACCCTTGGAATCTATTCTCTTCTCTTTAACTTAATTATCTTTGTTTTCCCCTTTTTGTTTGTTTGTTTTGACTTTCAATAGTGACAATTGGTTGCGAGTCCTTTAAACCTTTTAAAAACCTTTTTGACTTCTTTCCTTATCTTTTCCAACCTCCTGTCTTTATTTGAGATCTATCTTATTTATAATCATTGCTACAGATTAATCCTCCCAGTCCTTGTGTTCGACCCTGGAATACTTGTCCTACTTCGTACGATCCATACACTATGGGTTCGTTGCTATTTAGGGAATTATTACAGGTTATAAATATAAAACTATCCCTTCCTAGTTTTGCTATCCTGTGAGTTTCTATCATTATTGATAGAGATTTATATGGATGTAAAACAGTGAATAAGGAACATGATCAGATCCTTCCCTATCCAAGTGCAAGACTAGAGCCCCTTCAAAGCGAACCAACCAAGCCAGAAATTATCAAACACATAATATAACCGCTCTTGAATATAATGTTGATCAAGGCGACCATTATCCCACGTAATTCGAATTCCTTTGTATTCTAGCTCGTGAAGATCACAAATATGTAGAATATCCTGAAAGGCTTTCATGGCAATTAAAACTAGGTTGTGAGCCACCTCTTTTATCCATTGTATTCAAAACCTGATTAAAATCCCCACACAAAGCCATTCATCATGAGAATCATCATTAAGACGATCCAAAAGTTTCCATGAATGCACCTTCTCAGATCCTTTTGCTCAACCATAAAAACACGTCAGACGCCACTCCTTAGCCTCATTCTCATGCAAAACACGAGAATCAATATGATGAGGCAGTATAACTATGCACAGATATTAATGAAGAATTATTCCATAACAATGTCAAACCCCCTGACTTGCCAACATAGTCTACTGTAAAACAATTATCGAAACCCAACCTTAATCGAATCATATCCATGCGACGAGTATCACACTTAGTTTCCATTAGGAAAACTACCTTGGGTCCTCCCGTCTTACTAGATTTATAAAGACGAACCACTGACTGGGCCTTCCCCAACCCCCAGCAATTGTAGCTGAGAATATTCATTGGACCCGGCGGGGAAGGATATCATCCTCCCGGCCGATACACCAACTTCACCTCGAAGAGATGGATCCACCCTAGGGCGCTTACCCATCCTGTCCAAAGAAGTATTATCATCCATTTAAAAACACTTCACGGCGTTGGTCCACTCGTAAAGCCTCTCCTTGTTGTACAAAAGGCGAAAGTACGTGCCATACACTTCCATGTAGACTTCTTTCCTTGGGCAATCAAATCCCGAGTATCTCCTTGCACAAGACTATCCAACCCCAGAGACGCAAACACTCCTCCAACCTCCGATGCCCGTAGAACTTCCTCAAGACTCCGTCCAGTAGAGTCACCCTCATCCTCTGAACCAGGAGTCTCATCATGAATCTTCCCCAAGAAGTTGAGCGTTGACCAGATCTTTTACCAAAGATTGGCCCCTCCTGAAGCATTACCTTGATGGAAGGTAACATTCGCATGAAATCCCCATACACTTGTTTATTCTTGGAAATGGCCGCCAAATCACACTCTAGATCAACATGCCCAATGCGCCCACAAGAATAGCAGAAATTAGCCAACCTTTCATATTTAATATCAACCCAGATTAGGGAATTAGGCAATTGGAGAACAAGACCACGACGCAATGTTTTTTCCAAATCGACACAGACATGTAATCGCATGTACTCAACACACACCATAGACTCAAATTGTGAATCAGTATTTAACAAACCACCAAAGACTGCACCAACCAATTTGGTCGTTGAGACATTCATCATGTCCAAAGGAAGATCATATAGGCGGATCCAGAAAGGAATTGAATCAAAAACCAATTGAGATGGTTGATCCCCACCAGGAATTATGAAAAGACCAAGGTCCTCCCAACAATACCCTGTCCCTATGCTCCACGGAAACAAACTGGAAAAAAAACAGGTTTTGACGAATCTCCCGAAAACCAAACCCGTTCCTCAACCGCCAGGCACCCTTCATCGTGGCCTTTAAAGCATAGGCGTTTAAAGGCCGGGGTGTTAAAAGTTTGCCCACCGGCCAAAGTAATAATGCCCGCTTCAGTCGAACTATCCATGGACGTACGTGGAATCGGCACCGGGTGTGCTTCTACCTGTGTCAAGATAATATGTTTTCCTCGCCGTTCCATAACCAACAAACCAAACCACGCCAAAACCAAAACAGACAGACCCACCCACACTAGTGAAGATCACCGGAGGGAAGAAGCAGAAACCGAGAGTAACCGCTATACCAGCGTCGCTCGCAAATCGCCCTGGATATAGGGTTGTTGTAATTGACTCGTCTTTCCCTGTTTAAATTTTAAAAATGAATGCAAATTGAAATCCTATAAAACTAATAGCCAAAACTACATACACACGAAACCCTAGTTTGTAATCTGCAACTGTCGTCTCCTTCATCCATTGCTCACCCTTTCGTCTCCACCTCCGACCAATTCCAAACCTCGCCGGATCGGGAAAGCCTCCACCCACACCGAGTCCCTCTTTTTACCATCGACCGATTCTCGCTTCCGCATCACCGCTCGTGAGATTTGTGCTTCAACTGCACAGATCTGGAAAGCCGCCGCTGGATCTGGACTTCAGCCAAGCCCTCTTCTTCCATCGACTGGATCTCGTCGGATTCGACTTCAGTCTAACATGAAGAATCAACTCTCCTGTCGGATCTGTTCGTTGGCGACGGTGACGACCGGATCTGAAGTTGACGTATAAAGTGAACATGAGACATGTTTTGGCATATATGATATATCCATAATCCATATTTCCATAGTAGCAAGAGATGTTTGTGCAATATTTATGGTATTCTTTAATTATTTATCACACAAATCTCCTCCTTTCCAAAGTAGCAAGAGATGTTTGTACAATATTTATGGTATTCTTTAATTATTTGTCGCACAAATCTCTTCCTTTCGAAAGTTGGCATATATATTGCTTTTAATATCATTTTTTTCTATACTAAAATCGTTTTAATTTACAATGTTTGCCTATAATAGACTCTCTTATCAGTTAATCATTTAGTTATATTTTATTACTTTTCTTATTCTCAAACCTTGTATTGAAACCCTAATATCGATAGACTTTGTGTAAATTGATAGCCTTGTGTAAGTCGATGAATCGACCCTTATGTAAATCGAGTCTTGTGTAAATCGAGAAAATCGAGCCTTGTGTAATTCGATTGACTTATGTAATTCGACGTAACTTGTGTACCTCGGAGCTTGTGTATAACTCGACAATATGTTTATTTAACACTAGTTTGTGTAATTCGATTGGCTTGCGTACCTTGTGTAACTCGATCCAACGTTCCTTGTGTAAGTTGACATGCTTGTGTAATTCGATTGACTTGTGTAATCCGACGTAACTTGTATACCTCGGAGCTTGTGTGTAACTCGATATTATGTTTATGTAACGCTAGTTTGTGTAAGTAGACATTAAGAATAACTTTAAAAAATAACAATAGATTATCAAGTTCAATTAGTCTAGCTGATATAAGGGTGGGAGGCATGTCATCCAGAGTTCGAAACCCACTAACTACAAGATTTATATTTTCGACGGACCTTGTGTATAAATAAGAGAGGCCGACTTGTGTAAATCGAGTGGGCATAGACTTTATTAAACATATTGGGCTTGAGCTTATGTAAATTGAAATTAATAATAAACCCTTTTAATTAATCTTTATATATAAATAATTGTGTATAAATAAGAGGAGCCTAGTTTGTCACCCAATAAACCCTTGTGTATAAATAAGAGTGTCTGGACTTGTGTAAATCGAGTGGGCATTGACTTTATTAAATATATTAGGCTTGGGCTTATGTAAATTGAAATTACGAATAAACTCTTTTAATTAATCTTTATATATAAATAAGAGGGGTCTAGTTTGTCAGCCAATAAACAAAGTATCCTACTTAATGCTACATTATGCAAAATTAGCCTACTTACCCATTTCTTCTATCAAAATTTTGTTTTATTTTTAAATTACAAAATTAAGGATATTTTATTTACATCGAGTTAGAGAGGAGACGGCAACAAGCTGCGCTGCCAACCCTTTTTGAATAGCAAAACCAATTTGTTGACCTACGAGACATAATGTTACAGTGCAAGACCCGTTGCACCCTCTTGAGAATCTCAACAGCACCAGGTGCGAGAAAACCAAAAGTGTCAAAGTGAACGGGAGAAACACATGTTGGTTTTTCGATACAAGTTCTTTCTTGTTTAGCCACCTTAGCAGAAATGACATTAAGCGTCACCTTACCCACCACAAAAAGGCCGTTGCCCATACTAACTAGTGGGGATACCCCTGTCAAATCAACACAAGCATTTCATGCTCACTCATCCAAACACTAAGACATCGCCGGCCTCAACGTAGATCTTCCCTCACATGGATCAGTCAAGAAGGTAATAGACGCCTCCTTAACCAAAATCCCCGCTCTCCTAAACACGTCCTAAAAACATCACGGGTCATATCATGTCTACATTTGAATCCATGAAGCTCTTTACAATGAATAGCATGATCCCAAAAGCATCTAAAAACCTACTATGGTTGGGCATAAGACAAGCCTCTTTAACCGTATAAAGGGAAATCATCAGGCGATACTTAAGAACCTAGCGAAACTCAATCGGGGACATACACTGCCCAAGCCCATGAATGGGTATGGCAAGAAGAAAATCTTGGCTATGCATTGATTGTATAAACTTGAAAACCGCTTTTTGTCTAAAGGTCAGATCAAAATTAAAGCAACTTCCATCTCTTGTACAATCTTACCGAAAAGAGCATTCGCCAAAGCATGTTGGACTTTAAGTGGGACGGTGTTCTTGATAGTAAAAACAGACAAATCAAAATCAGGAATAGAATCCTGAAGATTGCCCAAAGCTCCATAAAACTCAGAATCCGTATCCACAACTCAACTATCTCGCAAAATGTGGTCTTGAAGGGCCAAAGACTGGGCCCAAGATGTAACACCCAAATCCGTGGACTCGGAGTGCTACTGAGCTAGGATCTCACAATGGATCCTGACCCTAGCCTGACAACAAGTTCACTGAATCTTACAACAAGGCACCAATAGATGAAAACCAAAACATAAAACTGGTATAAAAGTATCAAAAGGTTTATACAACGCTGTTGAGTACAAACAAAACATAACGTATATACCTGGTCAAAATAACCCATAGCCCACGAGTACGACCCCAGTGTACGGAGCCTTCAGAAGATCGCCCACTCTGGATTACTCTGCAGCTCTCCTATCCTACAAAGTATCTACAACACGATGTAAAACCGTTAGCTAACCATACACATATATAAGAAGATGCAGGAGTACAAACACACATCAGAAAGTACAAAACACCTCATCATGATATCACGCATTTACCCGATTTATTATCTTTATAATCATAGTCCAACACTCAACTCATATATATAAATATCTCAATATGAACGTATGTGACACGAGGAATATAACCCTCGCCTCTCGGGAATAGTACCAGCTGGAGTGGGGATCCGGTCCCACCTCCCGTGTACCCTATGGGAGTGGACAGGTGACCGGCCCATTGAATCATACTGGCCTGCCCGTAGAGAACCTCCAGACTCCCGGCGGGATGAAAGGACAAGTTGTCACGGCCCTACAATGGGCAATCAATAGACCATAGGTCGGTAATAACAATATCATAACATTACTATCAGACATATACACACACCACTCATGCACACATCCAATATAAGGATGGCAGCTAAGTAAGTCCTATGGACTTACCTCAACCTCGGGAATCTCAAACTCAACTCAAACGGCTCCGCTCTGGAGATCAACACAGCCTAAACAAGGTATAACACATATATCACACTCATATCCATAACAGGGTCACACCTAGACCCAAGGGATCCATAAGGATCATATCCAACTCGTAAACCTCAAAGCCGTAACCGGCACAAACGGTACCGTACTCAAACTCATTCTAACCTAATACTCGTACCTAGCATGCTACTACCACTCATACTAGGAAAGGAAAAGATCTACCTAACTCTAGGTAGAACCGGAACAAAACGCACCTGTGTGATAAAGGGACGCAGGGGCGGAACGCAGGCAACCGCGGGCGCGGGGGCGGTGACAAAGGCCGCTGGCGACGCAGGCACGGCGCGGCACTGCGCGCACAAGGTCCGCAGGGGCGGTGACTTCTGCCCGCGGGCGGCGACACTGCAGAGAGCGATTTCGCAGTTTCTCCTCGGCTCTTCACGTGATCAAATCACGTCTCTTCTATTCCAAAGCCACATACAAACATGTACATACACATACTAGCATCGATACCCTTAGCATACATCTAATCCTAAGCTAGAAAGATTGAATCCAAGGGAAGGAAGGAAAGAAAGAAAGGAGAAGCAAGCACTTACCACTCTTGTGGTCCTAAGTTGCAGGGAGAGATCAAACACCTCAAGAGCTGGCCTCCAAGCTCAGCCTATACACAACCATCAACAACAACAGCCACCACACACAATTCTCAAGCCAAACTCTTCCAAACCAAGAACAAGGAAACAAGGGAAGCAAGGGAACGTGAAGGAAGCTGGAAAGGAAGTGAAGAAGAAGCCCTTGATCAGCCAAGGAAAGAATAAGAGAAGAAAATAGTAAAGCACGGGTCAAGGGTCAACAAAAACGGCTGCAGCCGCAGGAAAGCGCAGGGGCGGAAACCCGCAGGGGCGGCAGTCGTGCCCGCGGGTGCGGAAAGACCAATCACGGCCAAAAGTCAATCTCGGTCCGAAAGACAAGGCTCTTACACCTCACCCCCCTAAAAACAAGTTTCGTCCCGAAACTTGTACAAACCCGAAACCTCTCGGACTCAGCATCGGGATATACTCTCTCTCCCTCGGAGATATCACATCTCGTACATAAGGTATCAACCCCTATGACACTATACCTCAAAAGATCACACTATTATCCGGGGTGTAGAGGAACATCTCTAGCCAAACCATCATCGGGGCATGGAGAAGACATCTCCATCCAAACTATGTCCATCAAAATAGCATGGAGATAAGAACCATCTCCAACTATACCTAACAGTCGTACTAGCACAACAGGATCTAGTAAGATCATAAACACATCATAGCTAGCACGAAAATAAACATAGCATAGCAGATAAGCACATAAGCACATATGCACGTAATCATATTGCTCCTCAGGCTAGTTCTAAGACCTACTCCTGGATCCTATAGGTATATCTATCCCTGCCTATAACTCTAGATAGTTCCTCTGTATACTATCCTCAGTCTCTCCCGAAGCCTCATCAGGTTCTCGTCTCAACCGTTGTATCCTCAACACAGGAATGTTCTATAAACGCAGACATCTCATGCCTCTGCCTAGGACTGTAACGCGAACTGTGGAATGCCAGATGTGGTCCGCTCAACCACCAAATCATCATAACTCATAGTGTGTCACGGAGCTGGTATGTAGTCCCTCAGCTGAGACACATAAAACCCAGGGTAAATCCTCGAATCTCGGAGACAGGGCTATCTGTAAGCTGCGCTCTCAACTTCCTCTTAATGTCAAAGCATCTAACACCTCGTGTCGGAGACACTCTCAGCCATACTAGGCTCCAATTCTAACTCTAGAGGTCTACGCCTCCTATCTGTATACGACCTCTGACGGCTCTGCGCAGTCAGCATACGTTCTCGAATCAGTGCTACTCGAGCCATATCATCCTGAATCTGATCAGGTGTCACACCACTGGATTTACCAGGCTCATCCTAGCATAACGGTGTACGATATCTCTGCCCATACAGTGCCTCATAAGGGCCATCCCAATGGATGCATACTAAAACACAAACTCGCAACATATTCTTCAGCGTCTGGATGGTCCTCTCTGACTGACCATCTGTCTGAGGATGGAACACAGTAATAAAATATAAACTCGTCTCCAGGGTAGTCTGTATCTGCTGCCAGAACCTCGAGGTAAATCGTCTATCTCGGTCTGAGACGATCGTCCTCGTACACCATGGAGTCTCACTATCTACCTAGTGTACTCCTCAGCTAATCTGCTCACCGGCCACGTCTCTCTAATAGGAATGAAGTGTGCCGTCTTCGTCAATCGGTCCACTATGACCCAAATGGTATCAAAACTCCGGCTCAACCTCAGTCCAATCACAACATCCATGGTGACATCCTCCCACTTCCTCTGTGGAACCGGAAGTGGATGAAGCTCACCTCTAGGTCTGCAATGCTCTATCTTGACCTGCTGGCAGGTCGCACACTGTGTCACAAATCGGCCACATCGGCTTCAACCCTTTCCACCAATATAAACGTCTCAAATCCTGATACATCTTACCCGTACCTGAATGTACAGAGTAAGGTGTACAGTAAGCCTTCTGTAAAAATCTCTGTCTCAGCTCTGTATCAATAGGTACACAGACGCGACCACGACGTCTCAAAACTCCATCTGCTCCCAGCAGGAACTGTGGTGTCTCATCCCGAGACATCCTATCTCGTATCCTCATCAGTGTCGGGCAGGTCTCCTGCTTCTGTTGGATCTCATTCAACAGATCAGGTAGAACTTCTAAAGTACTTAGCCGGATATCCTCATCCAGAAGCTGAATGTCCAATTCTAACTAGGTCAAATCCTTCAATACCCTCTGGCTGTGCCCAAACAGGAGCAGAAGTCAAACGTCTCTTCAGCTCCTCAAAAACCCTGTACACACTGATCAACCATACAATTCTGGTAGTCTTCCTCAGCAAACTCCTCAGTGGACGGGCAATCACAGAGAATCCCTCCACGAAGCGTCTGTAATAACCGGCTAGGCCAAGGAAGCTACGTACTTCCTTGACGTTCGTCGGTGTAGTCCATGCTACTACTGCCTCAATCTTCGCTGGATCCACCTTGATCCCCTCAACTGATGATATCCCGAACGCCGATCAATCCTGGAAAATACTATCGTTCCTTGAAGTTGCTCCAACAAGTCACCCATACACGACAATGGATACTTATTCCTAAGGGTCACCTTGTTCAGCTCTCTGTAATCACTACATAGTCTCAACGATCCGTCCTTCTTCCCGTACGAAGAGGACAAATGCTCCCCATGGAGATACACTATGGTGACTAAAAACCCTTCTCGGCCAACTCCTCAAGTTGCTTCTTCAGCTCCAACATCGCAACAGACGCCATCCCATATGGGCCTTTGAGATCTGCCTCGTACCAGGCTCTAACTCGATACCAAAGTCCACACTCCTCTGAGGCGGTAAACTGGACAGCTCAGCAAACACATCTGCAAACTCACAGACCACTGAAATATCCTCTAATGCTAGACTCCCCCTTCCTTCATGGCATAACACCAGAAGGCCTCACATCTCTGTGCAAACAGTCTAGCTACTCGTATCGCACTGATAACCATACTAGATTTTCTAAGGTCCCATCCTCGAAAAACCTCTATCTGTCCTAACTCGGTAGAAAAGTAACGGTCCTCCTACCTATATCTAAGACTGCAGAAAGTCTATCCATCCAATCCATACCTAGTATGACTTCTTCATGCTCTAATGGCATGCCAAAGAAGTCGACTAGTAAAATACGGGTCCCTACATAAATGGGACAGTCACGAATCTCATGGGTACCTCTGACCCTACTACCATCGGGTAACCCTATACTAAAGGGTATCTCCTCAATCATATCTAAACTCAAACACTCAATACAAGCATCAGATATAAAAGAAGACATAGCTCCAGTATCAAACAAACTCTAACAGGTAAACCATGGATCAGAATGTTACTTGTAACAGGCGGTGCAACTGGCTCCTCTGCACTCCTCAGCTCAAAAACGCCCTGTGGCCCTCTGGTGTCAGTGGTGCTCCACCACCTCTGCCTCTACCTAACCCAGGAGTAGATCCCTGAGTGGTAGGACGATCTGGGACTCTTTGTTGTCCCTGTATCTGCTGCTGCTGAGGTGGCCTCTGCCCACCTCCCGCTATACTGGCAGGAGTAGAACCCTGCTGAGACAAAGCTCCACCTTGTCTACAAAAGATAGCTCTGTGACCTCGTCCACCACAAGTAAAGCAAGTCACTATCTGCCTCGTTCACTCTAGTCTGATATGTCCATACTCTGCACAGTTGAAACACTGTCGCACCCTATCTGTATCCTGTGCAGATGAGGGTTGACTCTGGCGGCTCTGGCCTCGTCCTGAGCCAGCATCTCCTCTAGTACCACTGGTCTGCCCAGTACGCTATCTCTTCTCAGACCCTCCGGTCTGAGAAGCTCTCCTCTGACTCGCCCGCTCACGCTCATAATCGGCGGCTCTATCCTGGTAGTCCATCAAGGACTCACAATGAAATCCTGCCATATAGGCCCGGGTGGCATCCCTCAGTTGTCGGAAAACAGATATACATGCTGATCCACAGAAGGTGCAGCTGGTCCCAACAATGTCAGCTCCTCCTAGAATCTCCGGATAGCCTCTGAGACTGGTACATCCTCAAACCCAGCCTCCACAAAATCCCGCAGTTTCTCCCTCCTCAGTGAGGCAGGGCAAAAACGCTCTCTAATCATAGTCCGCATCTGAACATAACTGTCAACCTGTGCTCGTACAGACCTCCACCAGTGTTGTGCTAAGTCTTTGAACAGAGTCTGCACTAACTCTATCTGCCTATCTGCTGGACATCTAATGGACTCCAGAGCTGAGTCCACATGTCCAATCCACAACTCAACCTCGAGCCCCACCTTCCCAACGAAAGGGGGTACACCCATCTGGTGAAATGCCTTCAACCAAGTGTCTGGTCTAGGCCCTCTATGCTCCTTTGTAACTCGAGCAATCTCAGCAACAGGCGCCGGTGCAGCTGGCACCTGAGTAACCTCGTGGAACCTCTCAAATTGTCCCTCATGTACTGGTAGATCTGGAATAGGTCTACCTGCTCTAACAACCTCCTCTACTCGCCGGATATACTCACGAAACTCAGGTCCTCCCATGGAAACATAATCCGAGTCATCTGACTGGACTCGCTGTGGACCCTGTCTCCCAGCTACGCCGTTTCCAGTCTCAGGAACAACACTCTCAGCAACGTCTTCGTGAACCTCTTCCGCTGCACGTGGATCTACAGCGGAAGTCCTCCCATGGAGACATAATCCGAGGGTTATATTCCTAGTGCCATTGTTGTCAACCTCGCTCTAATACCAACTTTGTAACTCACCAAATCCGTAGGACTCAGAGTGCTACTGGCTAGGATCTCACAATGGATCCTGACCCTAGCCTGACAACAAGTTCACTGAATCTTACAACAAGGCACCAATAGATGAAAACCAAAACATAAAACTGGTATAAAAGTATCAAAAGGTTTATACAACGTTGTTGAGTACAAACAAAACATAACGTATATACATGGTCAAAATAACCTATAGCCCACGAGTACGACCCCAGTGTACGGAGCCCTCAGCAGATCGCCCACTCTGGATCACTCTGCAGCTCTCCTATCCTGCAAAGTATCTACAACACGGTATAAAACCGTTAGCTAACCATACACATATATAAGAAGATGATGCGTCCTTGGAATCTTTGAAGAACGAACGCCGGATCTAGACCAAGCTAGAGCTTCAACTACTCCTTGTTTTTGTGCAAATGGAACTTTGAAGAAGTTTGGTAAGGCGGAAGCGATTTGAAAATGGATGCGGAAGCGAAGTTTGATTCGATCTAGAGAGATCGAGCAAACGTTGTAGTGGATTTGAGGGTTTGATTCTTTAGAAGAATCCTCGAAGGTGAGTTCTTGGATCTAAGACTTGATCCAAGGAAGAACTTTGAGGGGATTGAAGAGGAAGTGATGCCCAATCAAGAAGAGGATTTTCCTTCAAATACTTGATTAAAATTAGACATGCTTTACAAGTGAGGCCAAGCATCCTTATATAGTGGATGAAGGCCAAACCATTAGCCGGAAATTAAATGACGGAAATAAAGGCGGGAAATAAAAGCGGAAATAAAGCCGGGGCTAACTCCCGAATTGAAAGGCCTAGACTATCAATGTCGGAAAGTAACTCCCGGAATTAAGTTCCGGAGTTACGGTTCCGAAAATTAAAGTCTATTATTTTAAAAAAATAATAAAATAATAATAATATTGCTAGCTTGATGACGTGGCGCCGGAAGTCTATGCCATGGTGGAGTGGTGACATGGCATGCCACTAACGGGTCCAAGTGATGCAATGGTGCGTCGGATGATTGAGCCGGCAGCTTGGGCGATGGCTTTAGCTCGGGAGCGAGTGAGCGGTCCATCGGAGCGAACCCGCAAAGCATCGTCCTCCTCATCCACGGTCATGGTTGTCAAGGGCATCAGTCCCCCCATCTTGGATGTGAAACGTCCCCGTTTCACCGTCGTCAAATAGGGGCTCAACATAAGGGGCTAGATCCTTGACATTGAACGTTGGGTGCACGCCCGTAGGAATCCGGAAGCTCCAACTTGTAAGCATTCGGACCATGGCGGGATAGGATCCGGAAAGGCCCATCACCTCGATCCGATAGCTTGCCCTTGCGTCGAGATGGAAAACGCTCCTTCCTTAAGTGGAGCCAAACAAGATCGCCGGGCTCGAAAGATATGTCGCGACGGCCCTTGTTGCGTTGTTCGGCAAGTTGGGCGGCACGACGTTGGAGTTGTGCTCTTGTCCGCTCATGAAGTTCAATGATTGAGGCGGCTCGACTTGCGGCGGTGATGTGTTCACCGTCCTTGAGTGGGCGTGGTGTGAAGTCCAAAGGCGTGTGTGGATTAAGGCCGTAGACAACTTCAAATGGTGAGAGTTTAGTTGCCGAGTGCCTAGACCTGTTATATGAAAACTCCACAACCGAAAGTAAGTCCTCCCACTTTCGTGGGTTGTTCCAGCGTTGCTCTAAGTAGAGCACCGAGAGTCCGATTGGTCACCTCCGTTTGACCATCGGTTTGGGGGTGATAACTACTTGAAAACAACAAGTTGGTTCCAAGTTTTCCCCATAACGTCCTCCAAAAGTGACTCACAAACTTCACGTCCCGATCACTAAGGATGGAACGTGGTATCCCGTGTAAGCGCACCACATTGTTAAAGAATAACGTGGCGACATCGCTAGCATTGTGGGTGCTCTTACACGCGATAAAATGAGCCATTTTTGAAAAACGGTCGACTACCACAAAAATGGAGTCGTTGCCTCGCTTGGACATTGGTAGGCCAACTACAAAGTCCATGGAAAGATCCTCCCAAGGTCCCATTGGTATAGGTAAAGGAGAATACAATCCGTCCGGACCTTGACGTGATTTTGCATGATGACATGTGATGCAACTTGTGCAAAACCGTGTCACATGCTTGCGCATTTTGGGCCAAAAGAAGTGCTCTTGGAGAGCGGCGAGAGTCTTGGTAGCACCAAAGTGACCACGACCCTCATGGGCCTCCTTTATCAACAAGTGGCGTATGGACGAACGCGGAATACAAAGTTTTCCCGCGAACAAGTAGCCATCATTTATAAAGAAGGTCTCATGCTCTCGGAGGTCAAGGCATTTGGCAAATATATCCTTGAAGTCAAGATCCGTGGCATATAACTCTTTAATAAGAGCAAAGCCATGAATCTTGGCGTCCATATGCACCAAAAGGATATATCGCCGAGAAAGGGCATCGGCTACCACATTCTCTTTTCCCTTCTTATGCCGAATGACATAAGGAAAGGTTTCTAGAAATTCTACCCAACTTGCATGGCGCCGACTCAAATTAGTTTGACTCTTGAGATACGAAAGAGCCGCATGATCCGAATGAATCACGAACTCCTTCGGCCACAAGTAGTGTTGCCATGTCTTTAGACAACGAACTAAAGCATATAGTTCCTTGTCATAAGTTGGATAGTTGAGTGGCGGACCGGAAAGCTTTTCACTAAAGTAAGCAATGGGCCGATTCTCTTGTAGAGAACCCCCAAATGCCAACATTAGATGCATCACACTCCACCTCGAAGGTTTTCGAGAAATTTGGGAGCTGGAGTAACGGTGCATTGCAAAGTCGGTCTTTGAGCGCATCAAACGCTCGAGCATGGGTATCACGCCACTCAAACGTGACACCCTTAGTAGTGAGCTCATGAAGCGGCGCCGCTACCGAGCTAAAGTCTTTGACAAAGCGTCGGTAGAAGCCCGCTAAGCCGAGAAAGGCTCGGACCATGGTGACCGTACTAGGTGTAGGCCACTCCCGAATAGCGCGAACTTTGGATTCGTCTACTCGGAGTCCGTCCTTAGACACGACATAGCCAAGAAAATTGTTGTGTCGGAGCAAAAGACACATTTTTCATAATTCACGTATAATTGTTCTTGTCTAAGGCACTCGAGCACTTGGCGAAGGTGCCCGATGTGTTCATCCAAAGACTTACTAAATATAAGAATATCGTCAAAATAAACAACGACAAAAATTACCCAAAAACCGGCGGAGGACATGGTTCATGAGACGCATGAACGTTGATGGGGCATTGAAAGTCCGAACGGCATGACAAGCCACTCATATAACCGTACTTTGTCTTGAATGCCGTTTTCCACTCGTCACCCTCGGCCATCCGGATTTGGTGATAACCGCTCCCGGAGATCAATCTTTGAGAAAACGGTGGCGCCGTGGAGTTCATCCAACATGTCGTCGAGGCGCGGGATCGGATGCCGGTACTTGACGGTTATTTGGTTGATGGCTCGGCAATCGACACACATCCTCCAAGACCCGTCCTTCTTGGGCACCAAAATGACCGGCACGGCACATGGTGAAAGCGACTCACGAACATATCCCCGGTCTAGGAGCTCTTGGACTTGACGTTGTAGCTCCTTAGTCTCTTCCGGACTTGCACGGTAAGCGGCACGGTTGGGTAAAGACGCGCCGGGCACCAAATCGATTTGGTGCTCATTCCACGGATCGGTGGCAAGCCGGGTGGTAGGTCATCGGTCAAGACGTCCTGAAATTCAGACAACAAAGTAGACACCTCGTGCGGCATATTACTAAGGTCATGGGAAGTAGATAAGCAAAAAGGAACTAGCAAGAAGCATGGTAACTTGCCTTCCTTGACCGGTGTCAAATCATGTTTCCGGGCCAAAAGTACCTCGGCTCACACCGGCCTTTGATTATTGGGTCCGGAGATGGTAAAGTTGCATTCGTGGGAACGATGCTTCCTTTACTACCTCTAGTCTCAATAGCATGGTTACTAGGGGCGGTGTTCCGGGATCCGGAAGTACTAGCACCCACAACATCGGAGAACTCCTAGGAGGGTCCGATGTTGCCGGGCGTAGTGGTCTCATCAATGGCTTGTTGCCTCTTCCGTTCCGCATAATCAGTTAATATTTCATGTGGAGTCATAGGCAACAATGTGACTCTTTTTCCATTATATTGAAACATATATCTATTAAGATAACCATCATGGAAAGTTCGACGATCGAATTGCCATGGTCGTCCTAATAAAACATGTGTGGCGTCCATCTTGATAACATCACAAAGGATCTTATCAACATAGGGCCCTATGGAAAACGTCACCCAAGCTTGTCGTGTGACGGTGTCACACGCCTTATCGGAAATCCATTGGATTCCATAAGGTGTTGGGTGGGGGGTTGTAGGCAACTTAAAGTGTTTTACCACTTTTTCGTTGATAATGTTACAACATGAACCCCCATCAACTATTAAGAGAGACTAGTGTTATTGACCAAACAACGAGAATGGAAAAGATTTTCGCGTTGGTCAATAGGAACAATTCTTTAACGGCCAAAATTCGACGAGATACAAGGGCGAACTTACCGGGTTGTGCCGGGCCGCAAGCCATTTGTTCGTCGCATGGTTCCATGCCGTAGTAGGGGTCGGCGTCTTGGTCATCCTCTATGATGATATCGCCGTCTTCTTCATCTTCCTCATCTTCATATGAGGGGTTGGCAAACAACACACGCTTTGTGTTCGGGCAATCACGTTGGACGTGACCGAATCCGCTACATTTGTAACACACGGGCTCTCTTGGCCGTGCCGCCGGTGGAGGTCCTTGAGGGTGCGGGCGGAGGTGCTTGCGCCGGGGCATTGGGGCCACGTGGTGGTGCCCTCTCGGTATCCGCTTGTCGGGTGGATTGAACCATCCGTTGGGCTCCTTTGGTGGCGCCGGACTCTTGAGAACTAGATATATCTCGAGCACGGTTGTTAGTAGAATAAGCGTATTGACTTGAGTTATACCTTGAGTATCTTGGATTCTCTTGTTGTTGTTTGTGAAGCTTCATGGCCGCATGACACAAAGCTCCCAAGTCCTTGTATGGAACGATCTCAGAGGGCGTCGGATTGACGGATTAAGGCCACTCATGAACTTGGTGCGTAGGGGAGGGGGAGCCGAGATGCCGCCTTCATATGCATGTCCTCGAGCTTGCCCAAGTAGGCCACCGGAGTGAGTTACCTTGTTGGAGCTCGGCAATTTGCATCCGCATATCGTTTTTGAAGTCTTCGGGGACATACTTCTTTGTCATGACGTAGATCAATTGATCAAACGTCGCAACCGGTTCCATCCTCGATTCACGGACGGTTTTCATACCGGTTCCACCAAGATTTTGCATCGCCTTCAAAATACAAGGTTGCCGCTTCGATCTTTTCATATTCCTCATAGTGGCAATGCTTCAAAGCCCTTTTCATGTCCTGTGCCCAATCAAGAAAATACACAAGGATCATATTCCCCATAAAATATTGGAAATTTAACTTTACCTTCCCTACGAGCTTTGTAGGGATCCGGCGGGGCGGTGGCATATTATCATGATGAGCTCGTTGATTGCATGCCTTGGTGGGTTAGGAGGAGGCAACCATTCTTCTCCTCGGTCCTGGTTCTCATATGGGTCTCGGACGGGTGGGTGCCATGGACGGACATGAGCCACCCGTTCCAAGTTGGGCTCATCGTCGGAGAACTCATCAAAATCATCCCTCTCGTCATACTCATCATAGCCGCGGTATGATGATCGCCGGCTAGGTTGTTGGCGGCGTTGTCCATACCGATCATTACTAGAACGTCGAGGATGATGATCTTGTTGATTGGTGTGCCGGGATTCGTCATGGACGGGACGGCTAGTATGTTGTGCATTTGGTAGAGGTGGGGGCGATCCGTACCGTCTACGGTTGCGCTCGAAACGCTTGTTCCGATCCATCGTATCTACATAAAGTAAATCATCCGGAGTCGGGCCATCGTTGTTGTCGGTCTCATTGAGGTGGTCCCTGCCGTCTTGTTGATTTTGACTTTCGATGACTGAGGCAAGCCTAAGACCTTGAGATGGGTCGGATCCCCAAAAGACCTTTGCCTTTTCGACGGGCATCGGACGTGGAAGTCTCGACCATGGTGTCATTTGGATTTGAAGCGGGACGTTGAGCGGTCGTAAGGGCCAAAAGTTGTGCCCTCATCTCCTCCAATTGTTGCTTAAGATTAACAACTTCCTCGGATAAGGAGGCATTATCTCGTTCACGAGCATCCTGAGAGTTTTCCATATCAACGTTAGTCATGATTCCAAATGATACACACAAATGCAAGCAATCAAATGAGCAAGGTGACGAATTAAGTCAACGTTACCCAAGTTCAAGTGCGTTAAGGTTCTACTTTTGGGAAGGCCGTTTGGCGGTTAGGCAAGATAGGCTAATCCAACAAAATTTGAACCAATTCACACAAATAACAAGTGATAAATTTGCAACGTGTATAAGAAGATGGACGGATTGTTTATCGGCAAGTTTTACTTGCTTTTGGTCTTTGACCTTTTGTAATAATCCGATTTTTCGGATGGACCGGTTTGCCGGACGTCTTTTCACTTTCTTTTTTTTTGAACTTTGGCAACTTTTGATGCAAGAGATGAAACACTTTGGAAACAAATCCGCTTTGTTGAAGAGTTTTGGTTTTTGAATATCAAAATGCGAGATATCCGATTTTGTTAACAAAATAAATCCCAAGAAATTTGGTAAAATCGATTAACAAACTTGTCGGATTGGGTCGGTTTAAGAACAAATTGTATTTGATAGATGGTTTGTTGGCAAACCAAATATCTCCTAAATTTGCTTGGTGAGAAAAAAAAATTTCAAGAAAACTTCAAATGAACACGAAGAACAAGATGAAGATCTTCAAAGAAAGGAAGAACAACAAAGGCAAAAAAGGATAATAAAGTTAACGCACAAAAACAAGAGTAAAGAGAACTTAGCTTCGATCCCTTTGCTCTGATACCAATTTGATGCGTTCCTTGGAATCTTTGAAAAAACGAACGCCGGATCTAGACCAAACTAGAGCTTCAACTACTCCTTGGTTTTTGTGCAATTGGGAACTTTGAGAGAAGTTTGGTAAAGGCGGAAGCGATTTGAAAATGGATGCGGAAGCGAAGGTTTGATTCGATCTAGAGAGATCGAGCAAACGTTGTAATGGATTTGAGGGTTTGATTCTTTAGAAGAATCCTCGAAGGTGAGTTCTTTGGATCTAAGACTTGATCCAAGGAAGAACTTTGAGGGGATTGAAAGAGAAGTGATGCCCAGATCAAGAATGAGGATTTTCCTTCAAAATACTTGATTAAAATTAGACATGCTTTACAAGTGAGGTCAAGTATCCCTTATATAGTGGATGAAGGCCAAACCATTAGCCGGGAAATTAAAGGACGGAAAATAAAAGGCGGGGAAATAAAAGCGGGAAATAAAGCGGGGCTAACTCCCGAATTGAAAGGCCTAGACTATCAATGTCGGCAAGTAACTCCCGGAATTAAGTTCCGGAGTTACGGTTCCGAAAATTAAAGTCTATTATTTTAAATATAAAATATAATAAAATAAATAATAATATTGCTTGCTTGATGACGTGGCGCCGGAAGTCTATGCTATGGTGGAGTGGTAACATGGCATGCCACTAACGGGTCCAAGTGATGCAATGGTGTGTCGGATGATTGAGCCGGCAGCTTGGGCGATGGCTTTAGCTCGGAGCGAGTAAGCGCGTCCATCGAGCGAACCCCGCAAAGCATCGTCCTCCTCATCCACGGTCATGGTTGTCAAAGGGCGCATCAAAGATGCAGGAGCACAAAACACACATCAGAAAGTACTAAACACCTCATCATGATATCACGCATTTACCCGATTTATTATCTTTATAATCATAGTCCAACACTCAACACATATATATAAATATCTCAATATGAACGTATGTGACACGAGGAATATAACCCTCGCCTCTCGGGAATAGTACTAGCTGGAGTGGGGATCCGGTCCCACCTCCCGTGTACCCTATGGGAGTGGACAGGTGGCCGGCCACTGAACCATACTGGCCTGCCCGTAGAGAACCTCCAGACTCCCGGCGGAATGAAAGGACAAGTTGTCACGGCCCTACAATGGGCAATCAATAGAAAATAGGTCGGTAATAACAATATCATAACACTGCTATCAAACATATACACACACCACTCATGCACACATCCAATATAAGGATGGCAGCTAAGTAAGTCCTATGGACTTACCTCAACCTCATGAATCTCAAACTCAACTCAAACGGCTCCGCTTTGGAGATCAACATAGCCTAAACAAGGTATAACACATATATCACACTCATATCCAAAAACAGGGTAACACCTAGACCAAGGGATCCATAAGGATCATATTCCAACTCGTAAACCTCAAAGCCGTAACCGGCACAAACGGTACCGTACTCAAACTCATTCTAACCTAATACTCGTACCTAGCATGCTACTACCACTCATATAGGAAAGGAAAGGATCTACCTAACTCTAGGTAGAACCGGAACAAAACGCACCTGCGTGATAAAGGGGACGCAGGGGCGGAACGCAGGCAACGCGCGGCGCGGAGGCACTCAGCCGCGGGGGCGTGACAAAGGCCGCTGGCGACGCAGGCACGGCGCGGGCGCTGCGGCACAAGGTCCGCAGGGGCGGTGACTTCTTGCCGCGGGGCCCGCGACACTACAGAGAGCGATTTCGCAGTTTCTCCTCGGCTCTTCACGTGATCAAATCACGTCTCTTCTATTCCAAAGCCACATACAAACATGTACATACACATACTAGCATCAATACCCTTAGCATACATCTAATCCTAAGCTAGAAAGATTGAATCCAAGGGAAGGAAGGAAAGAAAGAAAGGAGAAGCAAGCACTTACCACTCTTGTGGTCCTAAGCTACAGGGAGAGATCAAACACCTCAAGAGCTGGCCTCCCAAGCTCAGTCTATACACAACCATCAGCAAAAATAGCCACCACACACAATTCTCAAGCCAAACTCTTCCAAACCAAGAACAAGATCAAGGAGAACAAGGGAAGCAAGGGGAACGTGAAGGAAGCTGGAAAGGAAGTGAAGAAGAAGCCCTTGATCAGCCAAGGAAAAGAATAAGAGAAGGAAATGGTAAAGCACGGGTCAAGGGGTCAACAAAAACGGCTGTAGCCGCACGAAACCGCAGGGCGGTCCTTGAGCGCGCAGGGGCGGAAACCCGCAGGGGCGGCAGTCGTGCCCGCGGGTGCGGAAAGACCAATCATGGTCAAAGCCAATCTCGGCTAAGGTCCAATCTCGTCCGAAAGACTAAGGCTCTTACACTAGAGGCCACAAAAGCAAATAAAGAAACCTTCATAGCAGAGTATAGCCCAAGACGCCTAAACCGAAGGGGCAAAGAAGTAAGTCGCCACTGAAAGATCCCAAAAAAAGGGCCCCAACACACCATAATATCCTAGACCGATCCACGAAGTCCGGCTCAAAATAAGCTGTTGCACTCTCCAATGTTCCGGATGACAAGTTCTCAAGCCAAAATACATCTTAGAAACACCCATACAAGAACGAAGCAGGAGCAGCTCACTCTGCGGTTCCCTCAACCGTGGAAGAATATCATCAACTCAACTGCTTAACCGCTCTCTTCATGACAAGCTCTCTAACAAACTCGGCGTCTGTACTCTTTGCGGCCACCCAACAACTTAACGCCCATCACCGGCATTGCAATGTCTTGTGGGAATAGTTCATCTCTAAGTTTTGACGCAATCACATGAAGGCCAAAAGAGCTCAGTTTTGCAAACTGTTCACTGATTTTGCACCCTAAGAATCCGTGTCAATAATGACAGAAACCCAAAGGTTGACAAAACAAGAGATGGATAGTTTTAAATTTATAAACATGTAAATAACTCCCCTAAATAGCAACGAACCCACAATGTATGGATCGTACGAAGTAGGACAAGTATTTCAGGGGTCGAACACAAGGACTGGGTGGTCTAATTTGCAACAATGATTAAGGATATAATAGATCTCGAATAAAGAAGGGGTTTGGAAAAGATCAGGGAAAGAGAATCAAATGTTTTTGGAGAATTTGGTTGTTTGCAATCGAATGTCACCTTCAATTGAAAACAATTTTATAAAAGCGAAATAAAAGAGAAGATAATCAAATTAAAGGAAAGAAAATGATTCCAAGGGTTCAAGGTCATTGTTTATGGCATATGGATTCAGGACGACTCATAGGGATATGGTAGAAAAGCAACAAGGATGAACGTTTCTAAGCTGATGATCTATTATCGGGTAAGTCTCAAGTAAAGAGTGGAAATTCACTACAAACCAGATTATCTAACTAAGGATCAAGTAACCCTTTACCGGGTAAGTCTCAGGGATTACCCAACTTAGAGAGGAATCAGACACATTCAAACCAATAAAGGTTTCGCCCTTTATTACCTATGTTCAATCACTTTTGTATCTAAGAGGAATATCACCGGGTAGGTCTCAATCCCAACTCAGGTTGCTAGTTTAGAAGGTTCTAAACTAGATTCAAGTCCAAGTCAACAATTAGGATTTCAAAGCTATTCAAAACCAATTTTAAGGCAATCTAATCCATCATAATCCAAGGCATAAACAAATCTCTATCAACCTTGGAACCACAAAGTTCTAGCAATAACAATCATATCAAAATCAACAACTAAATGATGAAAGGGGAAAGAAAGAACTCAACTTCAATAAAATTTTGATTCCAACAATGTCTCCCAACAATTCTGAATGCAAAAGTCTCCAACTTTAATCTAAACTGTGAAGAACAATGGTGAAGAAGAAGGGCAGGGTAGGAGACGGCTCCCCCCTCTAGGGCTAACTCTAGGCGAATCCCAGCACACCTTGGAATGAATCCAAGACTTCCTTTTATACACAAAACCTAGCTAAAGACATTGAGCCCAAAATGAACAACCCCGTAAATAAAATATAATGCTCAGGGAAGAATCTCGGTTGGATCTCGGCCGAGATAGTTAGTCGTGGTCGGTGCCGAGATTTCGCCTTCGATCTTCAGCGTCATGGGATCTCAGTCAAGTCACCCGAGAGGTGCCGACCGAGATAACTGGATCTCGGTCGATTTGACCGAGATATTGCAACAGAAACATCCATCTCGGGCCGAGGTAAGGGATCTCGGCCGAGATGGCTCCTTGTCGTTCCTTTCTTGATTCCTAGCCCTTTCCCGTGCACGTATGCTCGCTCTAGTGCATCCACTTCGGCTTGATCCTCAAATACGTCGTTTTAGCTCCATAATGTGTCAAATCACCTACAAAGCCACAAATAGTGTGTGTACACATCTATTCTTGCAAAGTAGAACTAAACGAGCATAAATGGCACAAACTAAGGCTAAAACATGAATGCGGAAAGGGGAAATATACCTAAATGCATGACTAAACTAGGTCGATAAATCATGTTATCACAAACATTCAACTCGAGCCCTAAACTTTGGACCAAATTGTCGAATGATATCAAGAGCTCTAGCCACCTCCACGACGCCAATAATCGTACCATCATCAAGATAAGCATGAAGGATAGGCTTTCAACTGTCCCTGATCCTATGTAGAAGCGGGTACAAGACAATAAAAAAGGAGTGGCCCTAGAGGGTCCCCTTGCTGCACACTAGTAGCCGACACAATATATCCATCTCCAATGTACAACGAGCAGCCTAACTATAATGGAATTCAACCCATAAAGAGATAGACGGACATCTCTCTCTAACCTCCCTAAGCAAAATTGTCCAGACAACTAGGTTGAAGACATTCAAAAAATCCATTGTTAGCATAGCCAAGGAACCATCATCATAACGCTCGTTGAGAAACCTATTAGCATTGTGCAGAATAGCCTCTACACCACTTGAAGCACCAACTCCAAACTAGAAATCTCCAAAATATTCTCTCATATCTTTACACACTCCCTTCATGGCTACTTTAGACATCAACCGTCTCCATACAGTAGCCACTACAATGGGTTGAACCCATTGTCAAGCTTCATCAACGGTGTAAGCGGATCCGAAGCCACAAACTCTGCCAAGCTCAACGGACACTTAAATAAATAGTAATGTTATTAATAATATAAAATTATCATATAATATGAAATTAGGTTTACATCTAATCGGTGATAACTAAAAAATTTTTTAACAAAATCCTATAAATAAAGCATGCAAAAATAACTATCATAAATGTTCATAAAAATTTGTGATATATCTTATTATATAAATGGTACGTATAATCAATATAAATATTATGTGGTTTCTTTTAAAAAAATGTTATAAACTTAATTGTATCTTAATATAATACGAATCTTTCTCTCAATCCTTTCAATTTAGAAATACACTTTCCAATTAGGTGTATCCTAATATACATTACATATATTACACCACTTCCTAATAAAGCATAATAATTAATGCATATAATAAATTAAAATTCAATTATGTTATAAGGTCTAAATATAGTGTTCGAGTGTTCCTATTAATACTAAATATAAAATATATAATAGGATAGTTTGTGAGGAAAAAATGAGGTGGCATAATTTGACGATGACATGTGGCAAAATAAAAGAGGTGGATTAACATGAGGACGACATGTGACAAAAGCTTAGGATTTTTTATATGGGAACAAAACGTGGCTTTAGCCACCTCTGTTTTAGTATTATATTGTAGTTTCGAGGCACTACTTGTCGAATGATTCGACAGACCGTAAAAACCAAAAAATGGGCAATCCATCATGAGCTACAAGAAGAAAATCAACAAAAGAAAATACATCATATGAGTTCGATATAGACATGGAATTGTATAAAAAATAAGTCAAGATAGAGGAGAGTAATCAGAGTTAAGTGGATGTAATTCGTATCGAATGGTGCTATCTAGAGAAATGCGTGCACGTGATGGGCTTTGATCCACAGTGGTTTGCCTTTTCATGTCATGTGTCACTTCGGTCACGTTCTCGGTTTTATTCCATGGTATTCCGACTACAACTTTCTCGCCGGGAGAGGTCTACTGTAACGACCGGGTTTTGAATAACCCAAACCGTCACTTGGATAGGGACCACACAGTGGGTCCCATCAGTTAGTCTGACAACAACATCACTTGTAGGACCTTGCAACAAGAAGCACGGACAAATAATGAAAACATTCAACCTTTTGTATAAAAGTTTACACAACAAAACCATGCACATGCATATGCTCCCAAAACGACAACATAAGCGTTAACTATAAAAACACAATCACCGTTCCTGCAAAAAAACAACATTTGACAACGCTGCACATAGGCAATCGCACACATCCGCCAACAAGTGGAGACTCAAAATAAAACAAACCAACCATGTGAGATCACTGCCCCGGCGGACCACATCCCACAACTGACGTCCCTGCAGCGTCCCTATGAGCAAGATTACCTAAAAAGATGTCGGTATAAACCGTTAGTTCAAGATCATAACTCTGTCCACGAGAGATTCTACTATTCACACATATAAAGTATATGCAACACATTAACCTAGCCATACTATATGTAATGCACTTATGGCCGGAACATTCATTTACATGCTTATTATAGGTCGGTGTTACCAATTTATTATTCATTTGCACTCTGGTAGCCCCATGGAGCCAACCCCCTCTGTTGGTACCCCATGTTAGCAGGCAAACCTTATTCGTTTCGGTCGCACCGTCCACTCTTAATATTGAGGAATTCCGGCCGTGACTCTAGGAGTCCTATTGCCAATTAATACAGGCCAACGCTGATTCAGACGCGCCATGCATTTCAGGCTAATACGGCATATATATTTTTACCCAAGTCCATGAGTATAACCGGTGCACTTATGTGTTCACACATCTTGTCCATTAGCTATATGCCACAAATAATTAATTCCACTTTAAATTAATATATATATTCACACATAACCACGTCAAATCTAATTGTTGTATTATATATAATATATACATATGTATATATACCATAACAATATATGAGCATGCTTATCAATACACGTTCACTATCATATCAAGATCATTATAACACAACATGCTAACATATCATATGAGTATCAAAACAACATCATGCTTTCACAATAACAATAATATCAAACAATTTAAAACTCTCAGGTAGTAACTTCTGCAGATCAAAACTAAGTAAGTCCGAATACTTACCTGATAATTTGCAAACAACAAAGTCAACCTACAGTTAGTCTACTGCCTCATGTAATACTTGTAAGGAATATCAGATTCCTCGTATTAAACTTCTCGCTTCAAACATCCATTAAATTCATTTCTTTGAATTTAATTAGGTTTACGACTTTAATTAATCAATTAAATTTCGGCAGCATAACATTTTGCCCGAAGGCAAATTTCAAAACCACCTGTTATCAGATTTCGTCATTTAAATAGCCTAAGATCATCAGAATAATTAAAGGAACATAATTGAACTTCCATTTATCCATTTTGAGAAGCCTAAGGTCAATCTAGACCAAATCTCAATGTGGAAAACGAATAAATTCATAACTTATTTGTTACTAACCCGATTGACGAACCGAAAGAAGATTCGGAATCACAACGACGAAGGCTACGCTTGAACACCACCAAATTCATCGGAAACTGAGCGACGGCCGGAACCGGACCGGTAAGGGATATGCACGACTTGGCCTTAACTTTGACGGAAACGTGAAACGTTGGTACCGAAATGAAGACAATGAAGAGATCTCTTCATTGTCTTTATTTCGGTACCAACGTTTCGCGTTTCCGTCAAAGTTTCGGATTCGTCTAGAGGAATCCGAAACCTCAAACGGAATTGAAATTGGATTACAAACGAAGGGTAGATCTGAGTTTGAAGGTTGAGAAAAATAAGAGCTTTTACGAAGAAATGTAAAATGAAATGAATTAATAAATGAATTTCCGCTATTTAAAGCGAAGACGATAATTATTGTAACACCCCAAAACCGGGGGCTCGGGATGCTACGGGCGAGACCTCACAATGGGTCCCGACCCTTAGCCTGACAACAATTTCACCTGACCTTTCCAACACGGCACAAATAAAGACAAAAACTCAAATCGTTTATAATGTATGTGAGAAATTGAAATGTAAAGATACAAGGTGAAAACTCAGTCGAGTCCTCAAAACGACACAACTCCGATAAGAAACCATAAACCGTACAACATAAACCACAATCCACAATACAAAGACATAACCCCAAAAACGTCCCCGTCCTATAATGTACGGAGACTCCGGCTGTCCACTCCTCCACCTCACTCGGGCGGCCCTAACGTGCAAGGCATCTACACAACGGTTTAAAACTGTTAGCTCATATTCGAAGTATTAGAAAAGAGGTGAAGGCACATACACACATATATCACATAACACATACATACTCCAAAACACACAAGTCCGGTTTATTATCTTTTTATTATTAAGTCGTATCCCGTTCTAATTCAACTTAGGTTTGTGACACGAGAACCACCGTGGTCTCGCCTCGGTCCCTACTTACCGGCAAGGAATGAACTGATGCATCCGACCGTCTACCCACCCGGGCTAGTCGCCGAGAACCTCCTAGACTCTCGCAAGAGCTAGGCAGATGATGTCACCGCCCGTTATCATACACTTGGGCCAAAAATAATATAAAGTCGGTGATCCTATTTACCGGTTTAGTTTTATAACATAAACAATAACACACACACACACCACCAACACACATCAATGCTAATACGTAAAATACGAGCTAAGTAAGTCCGGAGACTTACCTCGTCACCACACTCAAATCACAACACTCTCGCTTCCTTAAGGAGGAAGCCCACAACCTACTCACAAGAGATATGCATATCAATACATGCTCACGCTCAAGAAGTCTTAGACTCACTCTAGTGATCTAAGCAAGATCACCTAACCCTCAAGCTAGGAATGCATTCTAGGATCCAAGGTACTCACCACACTCTCAGCACATGAAAGCAATTCTCAACAACTTATAACTTCACATGATCTTAAACCTCAGCCAAGAAGAACAAGCTAGCCTAGAAGGTCCATCATGCTCAACATACTCATAACCATCACTACATTGAACCTTAAGGGCTCCTAGGTTCACAACCACTAAGTGACATCTCAAGCTACTCTAGATCCATCCTAGGCATGCTACTAACATGATACAACTACAAAACTAAGGAAAGTACGAAGAGGAAGGGAGAGGAGAGCCTACTGTTGAAGAAAATGCAGCCGCGGAGTCAAGCTGGCGCCTCTGCGGATCTGTCACCGCACCCGCGGCCTCCTGCGCTGCCCTGCGCCTCCTGCGCTCTTGCGGCCGCCCTGCATCTCCTGCCACCGCCCCTGCGGCTCTTGGCGCCTCCTGACCCGCCCCTGCGGCCCCTGGCACCTCCTGCGCCTCCTGGCGCCGCCTGCGGTGGCTGGATCCGCCCATGCGGTGGCCTTGATCCGCACCCGCGCTCTGATGATCCACCCCCGCGGTCACGCTGCAGAAGCTCGTCTTCGACCGTGGATCCTTGGTTCCAATGTCCTTCTCTCCTTGTTGGGTCTTCTCCAAACACCAACCACTGATCTTAGACTCCTCTCTACGACCTAAAACAAGCTAAGAACACATGTATGCAAGGATTCAAGGAAAAGTTCCTCAAGAGCTTCATCCATGACCATGGATGAAGGAGGGGGAAGAAAGGGATAATCAGCAATGAAGAGAAGAGAAAGAAGGAGAAGAATATGCTTACCAAACTAGATCTGATCTTCCTCCACTGCAGTCCACAATCCAAGAGCTTCAAAGAGTGAAGAAGAGCAAAGGGAGAGAGAAGAGAGGAAGGTGTGTAACGTGAAAGAGAAAGAGAGGAGAGAGATAGGGGGACAAGGGGCTGCCAAAAGGGAGAGGGGACAGCTGACATCTTGTCCTCTTTGCTCGGAACGAGGGCGGAAATTACCTCTTTCACCTCAACTCGAACGAAGGGTCGGAAAGCGGAAAAGGGAATAACGACGAGTCGGCTCGGGATTTTAGGAATAAATCCGGCACTCGGCACCTCGTGCCTGCGGGAAGATCTACAAACGCTCCAAGTCCGGAATAAAATTTCCGGATGTTACAATTATCCATAAGCGAAGTCAATAATTATTCTTGTACCGATCCGAAGGCGGTTTAAGCCCTTTTCCAAACTTCTCAAAATTGGAGTAATAAGTCCGGAATATTGTATGGATAATTATTTCACAACTTTCTCGGAAAAAGCATATTCCTAAGCCGCCCTTCTTAGCCGATAAGAAACAAAAAGCGACTATTGGCCGTTTTGCCTTTCATGTTATTTTACATCTAGGACGTATCCGATGTCCTGGTCATTTCTCTCAACTGCATTTTTATTAATTGGAGCTCTCAATGCTCCAAATAATACCGGAGTGTAAATTATTCTCCGGAGGAAAAAGTAAAAATTCCTCACAAGTCCAAAATTACGCCAAAAACATAACGGTGGAATTCAGACTCATCATTTGCGCACTGTTTGCGAGTTATGAGTCAATTACTATCGATCATTAAGTTAATTAATCATCATTAATTAGGCTTCTCAAGCCTTATCACGAAAAGTGTCATGGAGGGAAGGCTTCATGTCATCACCATCGCCTTTCGACATCGTGTATCACTCATCTCCTTTTTGCGGATGAAAGTATTATTTCGCTAAGGCTTCTCCATACTAAATTTAATCGCTTTAGTAGGTAGAGCAATGAAGTAGCATTTATCCTCCACAAGTGAATCTAGCGAAGTCGGAACTGTCGTTCAACAATAATGTTGGGGTGGATCTAAAGAGAGATAAATCTACAATCATTGGAGTGAGGGAGGTCTCTAAGTGTAATAATCGGAAAATTTTAATTATTTTCCAAATTATCTTAAAATTTTATTTAAATTAATTTATATATTTAATCCAAGAAACTGAATCGATTAGGAAATAAACTGAGCCAACTCGAACCTAACTAGTTTTAATTTCTGAATCGGCCCAACCCTACACGGTTTTCGGCTGATGGCCTCTGTAATGAACTTAGCAACTGGCCCAACCTCTTTTGCTTAAAATCTGATAACCTTTGAGTACCTATCTTTGCTCTGGCCCCATTTAACGACGTGTTCTCGTTGGGCCAAGACCTGCAAACGTTGGCCCGCTATTCTCCAGACAACGCCAGAGGAGCAACGATGTCGTTCCAAAGCCGTCTTCATCCCGCTTCGTCTTCCACGGCTGCTCGCTCCTCTTCCTCGATAACGGCAGTCAACGCCTTTATGATGCCATCACACCGGCCGTTGAGGGGCAGTGATCATGGCGAGACGTTACGTCCGTACGTCGACCGCAACTTACTCAATCGACCTTCACACCCCGCTCCACTGCTCACTGCTCACCGTTTCCCCACACATATCCGTAAATCTCAGCCTCTCACCGACGACTGCAACCACCACCTCCCTTAAACTTTCCGAGACCAACCTCTAATCGGACCACCGCCTCACTGTCACTCCCTCTCCTCCTGTCCACTCTCCGTTGCCTCCAGTCGATCTCGACCGCCTGTCATCGTTGCAAGACCACCCTAGCATCCCTCTTCAGTCAAACTAACCGATCATCTTCTTTCCCTGCTAGACCACTATCGCCACTCTTCTCCTTCCCTCTCGACCAGGCTTCTGAGACCATGCCGGAACGCCACCACCACTGCTACCTACACGTCCAGAAGACCGACACGTTGACGACCACCGGGATCGCAAGGCCAAGGGAGTTCCTACCTGTTTGAGTTCGTGTCCTCGCACCTTGAAAAAATTGTCGGCATACTTAGTATTAGGAGTGATCGTGTAAGGTAATGCACCTGACTGATGTATCTCGCAATATTCAAACACAAGAACGGAAGTGGAGGAGCTTTGTTCGAAGTACTGCACTAACAGGTATCGAACTACCGACATTGAGCAATTCCAATTCTAGACCAAGCACGGTTCCTTTGCTGCTGATCAAACTCGAACTTGTGATCTCTTGTCCAATTTAATAAATTCCTCTTGTTTCCCACGCAACCAAGACTCGAACCTGTGACATCGGAGAAGCAACGAAATTTAGCCGTGTTGCTTGTTATGGGTTTCGAACTCGAGACTACTGGCACCTTCAGCCCCACGGAAATCGGGATGTCTCCTTTGAACCGAATCAACTTCCGGTTAGACCCGAACTTAATTACTTCCATTAAACTAAATCTCCGTTAATATTAAATTATGAGTATAAATTAGTTATTTAATTATTTTGTTATAACTTAGTATGGATTAATGGATGACACTTAGTGAGTATAAAATGTGGAAATAAATGATAGATAAGAAATTAGTCACAAAGACGGGATGTTAGAATTAGAAGGTTTGAGAAGTGATATGTGGATGAAACCGATTTGAGAATTTTGAACAGTTTAGCGGATTATTAATGTGAGATTTAACTTGGATTCCCGAGATAACGGAATTTTGGTTAAATAACTATGATGACGATAAGAGAATTGAAAATGGACGTGTAGGTCCCCGAACCTAAGTTGTTTAAGAAAGTCAGGGTATCGATGCTAGATATCATACCCTGATTATGTAGGATGATAAGTCGAATAATAGCAAGGGTGAACGAGTTCTAAGGAATGATAATGTGGAACAGGATAATCGGATCTCTAACTAGCAAGATCGCGAGATATTGAGACCAGTACTAATAAGGTGAGTTCCTCGGACTCACTTAATTACCTTTTAATATTGAGTGTGCACTAGGGTAGTGTGTGTTATTCTTGTGAAATAAAATGAACAAACTAGATCACTGTACTTTAATTTTAAGGGAGGCACAAGTGTATGATAAAGTGCCGTAACCGTCGGTCTGGGCCGATATATGGTGCCTGAGGATTGCCCCGCGATCAGTCCAGTAGTGTATACGGGGGAGATGCATCAAAACCAGTCCTACTGGTAAACGGGGACGGGCAAGATTTGGGAGACTCTTGTGTTACGAGCAAAGTTGAAAAATAGAATGACCAATTTTACCTAATGAAAGATGATAAACCGGGACATTATGTGTTGCATGCTGATTGATTTACTCTACTTCTTTTATATGTGTGTGCTTTAGTGACCTTAGTATTAGAATTGTAGCTAACGGTTTTACCGTGTTGTTAGGTTTTTGCAGGATCGATCTCTACCAAGAAATCGGGAGTGGAGTGGTCAACCGGGTTTCCGTACTAGGAGTTTGGGCGTTGAGTGGTTTATATATGATGTTTATTCATTTTATTACAGTAGAGTTATTTAATTACTAGTTGGTTGATGTACGAGTCGGAGTCTGTCTAAGTTAATGTAAGAGCCTTAGCTTTTGAAGCCACTTTTGGCCTTAGCCGCCCCTGCGTGTGAGTGAGGCCGCCCCGGCCTCATCCGTGTTTCCGCCCCTGCGGTCCTGGCTGCTGCCCCTGCGGGTTCCGGCGGCTGTAGCCGTCTTCTTTGACTCTTTGACCCGTGCTTTACTCTTTACCTTTCTTAATCTTTGCCTTGTCTGATCAAGGGCTTGTTCTTCACTTTCCTTTCAGCTTCCCACGTCCCTAGCTTCCTTTGCTTTCCTTTGACCTTGATCTTGGTTTTGAAAGAGTTTGGCTTGAGTTTTGTGTGAGTAGTGGTTGTTGTTGTTGTTGGTTGTGTGCATGCTGAGCTTGGAAGCCAGCCTGGAGGTGTGTGAGCTCTTCTTTGCAGCTAGGACCACAAGAGTGGTAAGCAATCTTTCTCCTTCTTCTTTCTTTCCTTGGATTCAATCTCTTGGCTTAGGTTTAGATGCATGTATAGGTGTGTATTGATGTTTGTATGTGTATGTGTTTGAACCTGGATGAGAAAAGACGTCTGTGATCACGTGAAGAGCTGAGGAGAAATCGCAGAATCGTTTCCTGCGTTGTCGGCCCCGCCCGAGAGTCACCGCCCCCGCTACCGTGTCGCAGCGCCTGCGTCGTGCCAGTGGCGTGCCTACGTTTGCCAGCGTTCCTTGTCACCGCGCGGCTACGTCCGCGCGCCGCGGTACCTGCATTCCGCCCCTGCGTCCCTTGTGTCACGCAGGTGGCGTCTTGTTCCGGTTCTACCTAGAGTTAGGTAGATCCATTCCTTTCATAGTATGAGCGGTAGTAGCATGCTAGGTACGAGTATGAAGTTAGAATGAGGTTGAGTACGGTATCGTTTATGCCGGTTATGGCTTTGAGGTTTACGAGTTGGAATATGATCCTTATGGATCCCTTGGGTCTAGGTGTGACCCTGTTATGGATATGAGTGTGATATATGTGTTATACCTTGTTTAGGCTGTGTTGATCTTCAGAGTGGAGCCGTTTGAGTTGAGTTTGAGATTCCCGAGGTTGAGGTAAGTCCATAGGACTTACTTAGCTGTCATCCTTATATTGGATGTGTGTATGAGTGGTGTGTGTATATGCTTGATAGCCGTGTTATGATATTGTTATTACGACCTATGGTCTATTGATTGCCCATTGTAAAGCCGTGACAACTTGTCCTTTCATCCCGCCGGGAGTCTGGAGGTTCTCTACGGGCAGACCAATATGGATCAGTGGGCCGGCCACCTGTCCACACCCATAGGGTACATGGGAGGTGGGACCGGATCCCACTCCAGCTGGCACTATTCCCGAGAGGCGAGGGTTATATTCCTCGTGTCACATACGTTCATATTGAGATATATATATATATATATATATATATATATATATATATATATATATATAAGTGAGTGTGGACCATGATTATAAAGATAATAAATCGGGTAAATGCGTGATATCATGATGAGGTGTTTAGTACATTCTGATGTGTGTTTGTGCTCCTGCAACTTCATATATATGTGTATGGTTAGCTAACGGTTTTATACCGTGTTGTAGATACTTTGTAGGATAGGAGAGCTGCAGAGTGATCCAAAGTGGCGATCTGCTGAGGGCTCCGTACACTGGGGTCGTACTCGTGGGTTACGGGTTATTTTGACCATGTATATACGTTATGTTTTGGTTTGTACTCAACAGCGTTGTATAAATCTTTTGATACTTTTATACCAGTTTTATGGTTTGGTTTTCATCTATTGGGGCCTTGTTGTAAGATTCAGTGAACTTGTTGTCAGGCTAGGGTCAAGATCCATTGTGAGATTCTAGCCCAGTAGCACTCCGAGTCCTACGGATTTGGGGTGTTACAGTTAAATACTTGTTTGTGAAAGGATTTGATTTAAAATATTTGTGTCTTGTTGCAAGATCTGACGTTATTGAAGTCAACCTAAGGCCGGAACTCATTGTGGGGTCCTAGCCAGTAACGCTCCGAGTTTCCAAAATTTGGGGTGTTACACTAAGCATGAAAAGTATCTCGGTCTTCCAACAATGGTGGGGAGGTCAAAGAGAGTGATATTTGAAAAGATAAAGGACCGTGTTTGGAAGAAGCTAAAGGGTAGAAGGAGGCAACTTTAAGTAAGGCAGTGAAAAAAAGGTACTACTCAAGGCCGTGGTGTAAACTATCCCAACATATACTATGTCCTGCTTCGAAATTTCAGATTCTACATGTGTTGATATCGAGCGAATGATGGCTAAGTTTTGGTGGGGAAGCACGAACACAAATCGAAACATTCAAAGGATTATGACCTCATTAAATTTAAAGGGTTTTTCCTTGTAAGTCTACAATCATTGGAGTGAGGGAGGTCTCTTTCACCATTCTTTTTATTTTACTTTTTTTTCCTTGTAAAGTTTCGGTTTCGAGGCTCAACTAATAAATTAAAAGGTTTTTTTTTCTCCTGGTGCCCTCAAGGTTTGGACTTTTTCTCTTGATATCCATTAAGTTTCAAAATTCCTCTTGATACCCTCGTGGTTTTATTTATTTTCCCTCTTTATACTCATTCTTGATAGATTACAATTAAAATTCATTATAAAATAACAAAAAAATCAGAAAAAATAAATTTAAAACTAATTATGACCTCATTAAATTTAAAACTAATAAATTTAATAGAATTGGTTTTTATATATAACTTTTATTTTTCTAATTATAGGTAATATTTATTTTATGAATCAAAATAAAAGAATATTTTTTTTATCTTTGATTTAAAATAAAATATATTAAATTATTTTTTTTTAAAATTTTTGTAAGATTCTAGAAATTTAAAAATATATTTAATTTTATATATTTTTGAATTTAATTTATATCATTTATTTTAATTAGAATTTTTTTTTTAAATTTTTTTTTTGTTTTTTAAATCTAAGAGTATGTAAACTAAAAAAAAAAATTTAAAAATAATATAAAATAAATAATTATATAAATTAAAAAATACTATATTTTTAAATTTCTAGACTCTTAAATTTTTTATTTTATTTAAACTTTGAAATAAAAAAATATTTTATTCAAAAAATAAACTTATCTTTCATTTACATTTTTTAATTAAAAAATTTATTAAAATAATTCTATAAAATTTATTAGTTTAATATTTAATGAGGTCAAAATTAGTTTTATAATTATTTTTCTGATTTTTTTTATTATTTTATAATGAAATTTAATGTAATATATTAAGAATTGGTATAAAGAGGAAACATATAGAACCATGAGGGTACCAACATAAAATTTAAAACTTAGTGGATAAAAAAAAAAGTTCAAACCTTGAGCACACCATGAGGAAAAATCCTAAATTAAATTAAACTCAGTTTCACTATTGGATTTGAAGTGTAAAATTAATTGACCACTAATCCGCACTTTGGATGCGACATCAAAGAGATGAAATGAAATATATGAGTTCGTTTAAGACTTACGGCTTCAATTTCACAAAATGAAAATATAAAATTATGTAATTTATCTTCCACTGCCAATCTGCCATGTAACGTCGACGAAGATGATAATCAGTTGTCCATTTCATTCAATTTTTTTCTTGCCTTATTAGGCAAGCTATATCACATAACAAGCTTCCATATGTCGAGAAGAAAATGTAGAAATGAATTTACTAGATACTCCGTCCACTAAAATAATGACACGTGTCAAATGTGGTACTTGTCAGCTGAGTACCGTATAGGTCCGCCTGGCTTTGTAACGTCATTATCATGTCCCCAAACAATAATCGGGGTGATTTAACTAGATTACCATAACAAGTTTATAAAATAATATCACCCCTTTCTTTCAAAATTACAGAAAACCGGCATTAAAAAACATATAAACTGAAAAAATACCTCATTTGATTAGAAAGTTTTTAAACCCACAGCTCGAGGATACATCATTAACAAGACACTCCTAATGACAAATTCGTTGTGTGGACTATGGCAGTGGAAGAAAGTCAGGAGATCGATTTTCGTCATGAAGTTAAACACAAGCAAGCGCGCTGCACGTGAGAGTCGACATAAGAAGCATCAAAGGAGCTTAACATAGAATGTGGTGGGTAGTGTGTAAACACATTTTCCGAAAAACAATGGGTGGATTTGTGCAAATTTGGTATTTTGTTTAATGAGGATTGAGTATGAAAGATACTGATATCTAACTTAATGAAATGTTGTTGCTTCTGAAATACCACGTTAGCTAAACTAAGCTTTTAAAAATTATTGCCAATCCTCCCAAAGTGACATTGTCAAATAAAAGATGTTACAAATTTAGCACTAATCACGGTCAATGTTTGATAAGCAGACGACAGTAGGCAAGTGATTAGCAATAGACGCGTATACGTCCGGATCCGGTAGAAAGTCGTTGTCCATTTCTGAAATACTCTCCCAATATCAATTTTTTCATACATGCCGCCAAGAGGATTCAAACTCGAATCTCCAAGCTAAACACTTAAGGAGCCTAGCACACATCCCACTAGACCAATATTGGTAGCAATAGACGCGTATAGATTAGATGGAGAGAAGCGTAATCAACCCTTCATCATCTCGAAGAAAGAAAACACATCCAATGAAAGTAACGTTCAAGTGTATCGAAGCTATGGTCTTTTATGTTAATAGTTCATTGGACTGCAGTGGTTTTCATACGAAAACCAACCAGAAGAGCAATTCACCGACCTTATCAAAACGAACAGCTATATACAAGCTCAAACGATCTTCAAACTCTATACAATAACAAAAGACTTCAAGAAGAGTTCAAATCCAATGCTTAACAGTTCGTCAAGCTCAAAAAAATGAAACATCATAAGATCAAAACTCACAAGAATCATCTGAATACAAATACAAGATTAGAGGTTCCAATCTTCCTACTTAAAATGATTCCTTTTCTGTTTTTTAGATCATTGGTTATCACATTTCCTCTGTTGGGAGATGTGGTAAAAAGATGACAGTGGCACAAAGCTAGGCTGTACAAAGAAGGGGTAATCTACTTAGGGTTGGTGGCACACCTTTACAACAAATATAAGGCAAAATTATAAAAATATAAAATTTCATGTCAAATTACCAATGATGATGTCAACATGTAAGGGAATTTGCCAAGAGGACCTCTTAAATAGTCAAGTTCATGGATATCCTTCACAATCTCGAATACGGATTCTGGCTTAGCAAGCTTAAGTGCATTCTCAGACATCTTCTTCAGCTCATCCGACTTGACACTGAACCAATCTGAGACGATCTTTGCAGTCTCCTTAGGACTTCGAGTGAAGACACCTGCTCCGTTGTCTACAACATACGGAACATTACCCTTTTCCTACAGTTTCGAAATAGTAAAGCTCAGTATAACTGTGTAATTGATTAAGGGCTTGTTAGGATCTCATGCATTATAACACAATATACGAGTATTTGGTTATCAAAGATATTTCACCAATATATTATATAGTAGGCTATCCAAACACAATTTATGCTAAAATGTATTATAGTTTATAGGCCATAAGAGCTTTCGCCATTGCTGAAAATACATACTTGTCCTGGAAATAATCGTTCAGGATGATTGGAAGTCCCCGAATCAAGGATTCTGCAATTGTACCGGGGCCTGCCTGTAAAACCCAAAAAAAATCATACAATGAAGGTCATTGTTTGTTCATGTCAGAATCTAAAGATGGAAATATTGGAAGACAATGCTCAAGGTAATTACCTTTGTAATAATGCAATCACAAGCTCCCATCCATTTCTCCATTTGCTTCTCGAATCCTCTAATCTACAGCGGTAAATTCATATGAAATTTGATTAGTACATCAACTGAATAATGTCAAAACATGCTCGAGTATCTGCAAACTGAATTATGTTATCAATGTAATTAGTTACCTTAACAGGGATCTTCCACTCCATGGATTCTAGAGATGATGCTAGAGATTTATTACGGCCACAAATGATAATCAATTGACCTATAGGCTTACTTGCTTCAGCATCAAACAAGGCTTCTGCAAGCGCCTTAGCAGTCTTCTTCACAGGGCCCATCCCTTCACCGCCCCCATCAATAAAACAGCAGGTAACTCAAGATCCATCTCAAGTTCCACTCTCAAATCGTCCTACATGAAACAGGAAAGAAACATAATTAAAAAATTGCACCTAAAGAAGCACTTTATGAAGCCTTTTGGAATATAATTAATTCATTTGTTCCATTTAGAGGATAATCAAGAAAGGGTTACTTCCCCTTTTTCCTTTCATGATAGATTGACTGAAATAAGAAGAAGAAAAAAACATTGGAATCTATTTTTATTGATTAATTATAATCCCCTCTCAAGATCCATAATACACATACGTTTTTGGACCAAATGAATAACAGCCAAGAAGATATTATGAAAAAAGAGCAGTTAAGCATAGAAGATGTGCAAGTGTGTAACTAATAATGGACACTCTAGAAAAGCATTTCGTGATTAATTTACCTACAAAAAAGGTTTAACTGTTTAAATTTGTTTAATTTATTTTCCTTTAGCCAACTAAAGTCTCAACTTACCTTGGCAACCACTGCACGTGCAAATGAGGGTCGAACAGGCAACCCAAAAACGCGTGTCTGAGATTCATCTAGGCCGACTAGCGAAGCCCTCTTGGCAACCTCCTCGGAGGGCAATAACATCTATTTACTCCTGGATGGAACCATGTCGGATGACAAGAATTCAAATCAGTGATGACTGTCACGAATATCACTTTCTTTTGAAGCCCTTGCCACTTGAGAACCAACAAGGGTATGTGTTGCATAAGAGGATGGACACTAATGATTATATCCGGCTTGTATTCCATTAAACCAGCTTCCACCTCCCTTCACCATCAAACAAATAATTCATTAGAAAACCATAAGCACTAAAAAAGCAATGCAATCATTGGACCTTATGATAGGATTTCAAGGAAGAAGTGTGATTAAGACTACATACTTAGCGTAGAAGGCAGCAATAGCAGCGAGATACATGGTGTGTATCCACTTGGGAGAGGTACTGTGAAAGGCAACGCTCCAAAGCTGTACATGCTTAACCATGAACTTGTATTGTCTCTCTCCATGTCATTCAATGGCCACCCTGTGTGTTCCTTCCACACATCCTTTATGATAATCTGAAGATTCAACAGTAACATTCGGATCATGAGCAGAGCAAAATTGATCCAGCTAAGGGAAACAGTTAAAAGAGTTTAAACAGATCATGTTTCCATTAAAAAGTTGGAAGAACTTTCCAATTGAAAGATACAAAGAAAGTATTGTCCAAATTCCTATCAATTTAACGTCTACAAGCAACTAAAACCTCAGAAGAAGAAAAAAACAAGCAATTGAAGTAGTTCCTATCAACTAAAAGTCTTAGAACCTCATAAACTCAATCACGAACTACTAATATTTCACGTTTCTCTCAATAATTCAAAACAAATAACAGATCAAAAATCCAATCCAACTCCAAAGCAAACTATTACAAACAAAATCACTACCAATTTCTGAACAATTTCAAAAGTAGACAAAGGAACAGTAAAGCAAAAAAGGCTAGAAAATCTAACATTATATTCATCACCGTATTCCAATACGAAAGCATCTCTGATAGCTTCAGCAGATGCACGATGACCGCCACCTGTGTCGCTCATCAAGATCAAAACGGTCTTCGGCCGATCAGCACCAAGCTGGACCAACTCCATATTTCCATCCTCTTCATCGTCATCGCCGGAAAGCGCCGGAGTCGGCCACTTCTTCGATCCCTTGGTAGCTTCCTGCTCTGGAGAAGACAGAACCAAAAGGAGACTTTTCGCGGAATGACCGACATCACTAATCAAATCCTCCAATGAATCAAAAGAGCTTTGGCCTAAACACAGATCGTGATTTTAAGTAAAAATGGTAAACTAGGGTTTAAGTTCCAGCTATGGTGGCCGGAGATTGGATGTTGGAAGGAGAAAGAATGGTGGTTGGAGAGAGGTTTAAAGAAAGAACTGCAAATTGTGTATTGTATTGGGGTTGAAAGAGTCGGATGTGCGAGTGGCCCAACTGGTACAGGTTGGATTGAATTTGTGAGAGAGACATGTTATTTGTTAAATATATAAGGATAAATTACACAAAATCACCATTAAAGTGGGAATTTTAAAAAATTATTCCAAAAACTTATTACATAAAAAAAAACATTCGAAATCATGACATGTGTTGTATAAAATTTATTTATTTTTATAAATTTTGAAAATAAAACAAAATATGAAACGATCGTTCCAACATGTATAAAATAAGGTGGTTTTTAAAAGCAAAATAATTACAAAAAAATTGTGTAATTTAATTTATACATAAAGTACAATTTATATAGACATTTAAGACTTGTTATAAAAAAAATAATTCCACATATATAAAAAATTAAAATAATAATTTTGTCATTTTGAAAAATTAAACATAAAAAAAATTGTGGTCGGTTAGTTAAAACAAAATATTTATGGATGGTTTTAAGTAATTTGCAAACCTATAATGGTTTAGTAAAATTAATAGATTTTTAAGGTAATTTGTTATAAATGAAGATACTCTATTAAATAATAAATACTCAATGAATGTGGTTCCTTATGAATCGCGTGTTATATGCGCCAATTGCTAATTAGGCTTTGGGGCAATGGGGTCCATAGGGTATATTTCATTTATATTCCCTCCAAAGCTCAACTTTTTATTTATTTATTTCTTTAATTAATTATAAAATTTTCATGAAATTTTTATATATTTAGTGGCGTTTATTTGGAAAAAAGGAACTGAAATTATAATGTTATGGAAATTAGCATCGATTGTGCGAACGAAACTACTAATCTAGACGCCATCAAGAATTCAAGATGAGATTTTTTTTTTGTTTATATTCTTGGATGGGAATAAAAACCTATTGTATTTACACAATTTACTTTAACAAAAACTTAAATTATAAATCGGAATAATGTCTATATACATTTTGATGGAAAGTCAAACTATACCTACCAGACGACATACGCTTATTTCGGTCAGAATAAAATTAATGTAAACAAAAAAATACTAAATCTGATTGAATTTACATAATTTGTATCGAATTTACATTATTTCGGTTGGAATACTTCTTTTCAATCGGTATAAGCGAATGGATAGGAATAGTTTGTTTATACCGATCGGAATAATGTTTATATGCATTATGATTGAAAGCCAAACTATTTCTATCGAGAGATTTGAGAAGCTTATTCCAGTCGGAATAGAAGCATTTCGACCGGAATAATGTAACAAAAATAGTAAATTTGATCATATTCCTACCGGAATAATATAACAAAAATACTAAATCTGATCGAATTTACATTATTCCGGTTGAAATACTTATATTCCGATCAGTATAAGCGTTTGGATAGGAATAGTTTGTTTATACCGATCGGAATAGAAGTATTCCGACCGGAATAATGTAACAAAAAAAATACTAAATCTGATTGATTTTACATAATTTGTATCTAATTTACATTATTCTGATCTGTATAAGTTTTTGGATAGGAATAGTTTGTTTATACCGATTGGAATAGAAGTATTCTGACCGGAATAATGTAACAAAAATACTAAATTTGATCGAATTTACATAATTTCAATCGAATTTAATTATTACGGTCAGAATACTTCTATTCAGATCAATATAAGCGTTTGGATAGGAATAATTTGTATACCGATCGAAATAGAAGTATTCCGACCGGAATAATGTTTATATGCATTCTGATCGAAAGCCAAACTATTCATATTCAGACGCTTATACCGATCGAAATAGAAGTATTCTGACCGGAATAATGAAACAAAAATACTAAATCTGATCGAATTTACATAATTTTTTTTATAACTATCTAGACACTTATACCGATTGAAAGCCAAACTATACCTATCCAAAGACATATATCGATCAGAATAGAAGTATTCCGACCAAAATAATATTTATATGCATTTTGAGAATGAGTTGTCCGAACAATATTCAGACGAATGCTATAGTTTGCAGACAATATAAAATTAACAAATAACTCGATAGCATTCACATAGTAATTGACTTTCCATATTTGATTTATATTGAGTGAAACTATATCTTTTTATTTCAATCACGTGAATCACTCCAACAAAATCTTACAGTGTGTTAATATTTTGAACGTTCATTTTTAATCGGATGTCTCTTTAGAAATTTTCACTCCCTACACATGAATAGTTTCCAACCAACTAATTCTTGTGAATGGATCTGAAAAATTGATTCCCAACCAAAAATCAAAAACTTCATTTGGAAAATGTCTACAAACGGAATTCCAACAAAAGCAAAACTTGATGAAAGAAAGATTGCCGTTACAAGGCATTGTGAACTTTGTAATCATCACTTGGAAGACTTATCCCACCTTATCATTGAATGCCCTTTCACTAAGCATATCATTAACAAATTTGATAAAACAATATTAAATGAACTTAACAAAATAAAAATCCAAAAAAAAACCCGCATGAAATCTTACAAGAAATAAAAAACAATATTGGAATAAACAAGTTCGCAGATCTCGCTACTATATGGTGAAGTATCTCATTTTTCAAAAATAAAATTATCTTTAATAATGAACCACTTGGCCGGACAATAAGATCGTTGCATTCATCAAAAATCAAATCCATAACTGGAAAACCAAAATCAACGACGAAGAGGATTACAATATTAAACAGGGAAAAAACAACACAAATACGATAAAAAAGGAAAAACACAATATTAAGTGGGATAAACCAAAACCGGGTTTCCATAAACTTAATTTTGACGGTTCAAAACTCGATTCTGGCGTAACATCCATTGGTTTTGTGATTCGAAATCATTACGGAGAGGTTTTTAGCCTCGATGCAAAAGAAAAATAACTTCAAATATTTTTTAAAAGCTGAAGCTTACGCTCTTAAGGCTGGTTTACAAGAGGCAATTAGACTACAAATCAAAAAGATTGAAATCGAAGGTGACAATCTGTGTGTTATCAGGGCACTCCAAGGTGTGTGGAGCTGTCCATGGGATGTCGAGATGATTGTATCCGACTCCAGACTGGATCTTAGTATTTTGACGAATTCCAGATCAAGCATATTTTCAGAGAAATAAACTGTGTTGCTGACCGATTGACCCATCTGGAAATCTCGACCCCCAACACCAATTTTTCTGATGATACCGAACTTTGTGTTCTCATCCGCAAGGATGCTTTAGGTTGGACTACCTCTAGGAGGTAACTAACCTAACCGCTTTCCATTTTCAGAAAAAAAATAAAAATTGTATTATATATCGGTATTATGATATGAGATTGATATCGGATATTTTTATATTTTGTAGATTTTAGTATAAATAAAAATATAAGAGATAACTTTTAATTTTCCTCATAAAGGGTTTTCGGTGAGGAAGAATGAAAAATGAAGGAGCTATGAATGTTGCTTTTGGAATATATAAAAAAAGTTTTTCAAAAACAAAAAGGTATTGGAATATATATAAAAAAAAGTTTAATAAAAATAAAAATTGTATTAAAGGTGTATCATGATATATATTATCAATATCAAAACATAGATGTCAACCGGAACGAGTATTGCATTCTTTTTTTGATAGAAAGTAAGTAAAATAGGCGGGTCAGAGTCTGGACACCGACCGGCCTACAACATCCTTACGGATGAGTACAATCACATCGTCTGGGAGGTCATCCTGGTCATCAGTGGCAGATAGTCCGTATTTTACGAGCTTATCCGCTGTGCATAGTGCTTATATGAGAAAAGCTTGAGAGTATTGCATTTTAATTCTCGTGATGATTAAAAAAAATGATGATTAGTTTTAAATGAGAATATGAAACGATTCGAAAATAAGTAACACTAATCGTTCAAATTGAACGAGACAAAAGTGATGAAAAATACATAACCCTAAACTCGCCCAAAGTACTTTGGCTCTTTTAACCAAACTTAAGGAATATTATAAATCGACGGTGGTGAATTATTGCATGCCTTTCAATATTGTAGTGGGAGAGCTAGGGAATCTAATTCTACATCAACATTAAAAACAAATATTCGGTTTAATTTTATCATTTCTCTTCTATTTTCACAATATTAAGATGATTGATATTTATAACATGTTCATTTATTATGTGCAAGGGAGATGTGATATTTTTCGTATTTTAATACGCTTTGGTGTACAAGAAAAACATGTTAAAACAACAACTTGTGATAAAGTTAATTTGAATTTTATAGCAACAAAAAAATCTAATTAATAAACTCAAATCCCCTCCCCCAGAAACTCTCATGATCTCCAAACGTTTTTCCTAAGTTATCACTACGTCCGGGTTATACTACGGAGGGCTCCGCTGATGATGAACCACACCTATACGAAATTGTAGGTGGTGAGGATGAGCAGATACCTGTCCCACAGAAGCACAATAGCAGGATCGGAGCAGGAGTATTATTAACGAGTATGTTGAGGAGCAGGAGCAGACACCTGTTGGTGCGGAGCAAACACCACAGATGCCTGATCAAGAAGAGGAGGATGAACATCCACAAGAGGAGGAGCATCCTCAGGTGGAGGTGATATTGAGATGTTACACTAACCACAGAGCGAGCGTGATATGGACTCAGGGTTATTAGGAGGCTTGATGGGATAGCCAGATTACAGAGGTGACATCGGGATTTGTATGACCCATACTCATGGTTTGACTTGGTGAGATGCGGCAGACATACTGAGTTGGAGGACCTTCACTTTAGGGGTTGACCACTGCTTGATTACCGTGTTTGTTGAGAGGTGACATCCTGATGTGATCCGGGAACCGATGCAAATGACTTCACTATAATGTAATGTTCCTATCTTCTTATTCCGAAGTCCGTTTGAGGCGATTCAAGATGTTATAGAACGATAATTCAATATCTACAACTAATATTTCAAGTGTTTCATCTAATGAAAACTTAAACATGCTCAAAATTGAAGTTGTTCAACACATATTTCCCTCGGATCCTTTTCAGTCGACCCTTCAGTATTTTGGGCATAACATTTTCTACATTTATCTAATGAAGATCCATAAATACTTGTTGGAAATATGATTTAAAGGGCTACAATATTTATGAAGACTATAAGAGCAGATTCGTCCAATAAATGGGTCGTATATGCATTTCAGAAGTCGGATTTATAGCCACAATGTGAAGAGTCCATAACATATGCCTCATTATGATAAACTTTAAGGCCGATGTTTTAATATGACTTTTGTCCTTGTTTTTGATTTTTTAGCTAGACTTATTTTCCCTATTTAAAGGCTTGATTGTTGCATAGAAAAAATAAGTGAAAGTTGATAATTTTTGGAAAAGTGTTTGGTTCCTTAGGTTTTTGGTGAGATGCCGAAACCACCTCCTTGGTGAGATGCCGGTGGGTTGCCTTTGTGAGATGCGAGGGCGAAGGCATTAGTTCTCATAGGTGAGAGTCTTGTGAGAATTGATGCGAGTATTGTCGAGTGAATGGTGAGATGCTTGAAAACTCTAGCAATACATATCTTGTACTTTTATTTTTCATTATCACAAATCCAATAAAACACATGTGTATGTTTGCTTTAGTTTTATGTTTGTCTTGCATCGTTGGATCCTTAGGATGGGTCGTATCATTTGGTATCAGAGCCTTATCCGATGCAAGTCTATAAGAGGCATCAAGATTCGAGGACGAATCTTTTAAAAGGTGGAGAGGATGATGTGATCCGGGGAACCGATGCAAATGACTTCACTATGATGTAATGTTCCTATCTTCTTATTCCGAAGTCCGTTTGAGGCGATTCAAGATGTTCTAGAACGATAACTTCAATATCTACAACTAATATTTCAAGTGTTTCATCTAATGAAAAACTTAAACATGCTCAAAACTGAAGTTGTTAAACACATATTTCCCCCGGATCGACCCTTCAGTATTTTGGGCATAACATTTTTTACATTTATCTAATGAATATTCATAAATACTTGTTGGAAATCTTATTTAAAGGGCTAAAATATTGATGAATACTATAAGAGCGGATTTGTCCAATATAGGGGTCGTATATGCAGTTTTTTCAGAAGTCGGATTTATGGCCACAATGTGAAGAGTCCATAACATATGCCTCATTATGTGGAACTTTAAGGCCTATGTTTTAATATGACTTTTGGCCTTGTTTTTGATCTTTTAGCTAGCCTTATTTTCCCTATTTAAAGGTTGATTGTTGCATAGAAAAAATAAGTGAAAGTTGATAATTTTTGGAAAAAATGTTTGGTTCCTTAGGTTTTTGGTGAGATGCCGAAACCTCCTCCTTGGTGAGATGCCCCGGTGGTTGCCTTTGTGAGATGCGAGGGCGAAGGCATTAGTTCTCATAGGTGAGAGGCTTGTGAGAATTGATGTGAGTATTGTAGAGTGGATGGTGAGATGCTTGAAACTCTAGCAATACATATCTTGTAATTTTCTTTTTCATTATCACAAATCCAATAAAACACATGTGTATGTTTGCTTTAGTTTTATGTTTGTCTTGCATCGTTGGATCCTTAGGATGGGGCGTATCACACTCTATAAACCATAAAACGTGTAAAAAAAAAGTTTCACACTCTTTGAACCAAAGGATACGACGGTTTTAAGGTTTATCGATTTTCCAAGAATTTCGTGTAATACCCCCTTTGAACTTTTTTCAATAAAACGCAAAGTTTTATACTATTGATTCTTTTTGATCGGACACACTCTATAAACCATAAAACGTGTACAAAAAAAGTTTCACGCTCTTTGTACCAAAGGATACGACGTTTTTGAGGTTTATCGATTTTCCAAAAATTTCGTGTACTACCCCCTTTGAACTTTTTCAATAAAACGCAAAGTTTTAAACAAATGATTTTTTTGATCGGACATACTGTATAAACCATAAAACTTGTACAAACAAAGTTTCACGCTCTTTGAACCAAAGAATACGACGTTTTTGAGGATTAGAGATTTTCCAAGAATTTCGTGTACTATCCCCTTTGAACTTTTTCGAAAAACGCAAAGTTTTAAACCAATGATTTTTTTGATCGGACACAGTCTATAAACCGTAAAACGTGTATAAAAAAGTTTCACGCTCTTTGGACCAAATGATACGACGTTTTTGAGGTTTATCTATTTTCCAAGAAATTCGTGTAATACCCCCTTTGAACTTTTTCAAAAAACGCAAAGTTTTAAACAATTGATTTTTTTGATCGGACACACTCTATAAACCATAAAACGTGTATAAAAAAGTTTCACGCTCTTTGCCGGGTAAAGGTAAATTCATATAAATTAAAAGTATTCATAAACCAATTTGGTTTATGAATACGGGTAACAAGTCAGTGTACATGGTGCCCAGACATGAAGTCTAAGGCGTAACACAAAAAATCTCAAAATCCAAGATCTCAAGGAGGACATGCAAGTCCCCAAGAAGACCCAAATACCCGTATCAAAATGATACATATAAATCATACACTCATAATCTGCTAGATCATACTCAAAAGGTCCATCCACCTTCGGCAAAGCCATCAACAAATGGGAACCAAGAGAGCCAAGCGCGACTAGCTCCATCAAATAAGACATCCCCCACCTTCGGCATGGCCATCAACAGGGAAGTGGTCAGACTTGGGAAGAGTGTCATCATCAGTCATGATATCTCTCATGTCAGCACTAAACATCAGTGGCTTACACACCAACTCTAGAAGGGAACTTCTCATGTAGGAGTCTAAACACATGGGATTTGATAAGCCGAACCAAAACGTCAATAGGAATCCTATTTCCGTTAAAAACCAAGGCATTCCTAGAATGCCATAAATAATAGACCGTAGATGAGAAGGCGTAGATCCTCTGTCTGCTCGTCCAGCCTCTTCCAATAGCTGAAATTCTCAACCACTCAAGAGATGCTTCAATAGAGGTCAAGCTACAAGACATGCCAAATCCATCACAGACCTGTTTTCAAACCTCTCTAGCATACGTGCATCCAAAGAACAAGTGGTCGTGTGACTCACTAGCACCTCTGCACCAGCTGCAAGTCGGATCAATGTCAAGAAAACACAACCTATCTCTCGTGAAGAGGCGTCCAAGGATGCCCATCCAGAGAATGAAGCAATGTTTCGGAGTATTCCCCGAGTCCCAAACCAATCTGTACCAAAGGATACGACGTTTTTGAGGTTTATTGATTTTCCAAGAATTTCGTGTACTACCTCATTTGAACCTTTTCAATAAAACGCAAAGTTTTAACCTATTGATTTTTTGATTGGGCACACTCTATAAACCATAAAACGTGTACAAAAACAATTTCACGCTCTTTGGACAAAGAATACGACGTTTTTGAGGTTTATTGATTTTCCAAGAATATTTCGTGTACTACTCCCCATTTGAAATTTTTTTGAAAAATGCAAAGTTTTAAACCAATGATTTTTTTGATCGGACACACTCTATAAACCATAAAACGTGTATAAAAAAGGTTTCACGCTCTTTGGACCAAATGATACGGTGTTTTTGAGGTTTATCAATTTTCCAAGAAATTGGTGTACTACCCCCTTTGAACTTTTTCAAAAAACGCAAAGTTTTTAAACAATGGATTTTTTTGATCGGACACACTCTATATACCATAAAACGTCTACAAAAAAAGTTTCACGCTCTTTGGACCAAATGATTTTTTTGTACACGTTTTATGATAAACCTCAAAAACGTCGTATCCTTTGGTCCAAAGAGCGTGAAACTTTTTTATACACGTTTTATGGTTTATAGAGTGTGTCCGATCAAAAAAATCAATAGTTTAAAACTTTGCGTTTAATTGAAAAAGTTCAAGGGGGTAGTACACGAAATTCTTGGAAAATCAATAAACCTCAAAAACGTCGTATCCTTTGGTCCAAAGAGCGTGAAACTTTTTTTGTACACGTTTTATGGTTTATAGAGTGTGTCCGATCAAAAAAATCATTGGTTTAAAACTTTGCGTTTTCTTGAAAAAGTTCAAAGGGGGTAGTACACGAAATTCTTGGAAAATCGATAAACCTCAAAAATGTCGTATCCTTTGGTCCAAAGAGCGTGAAACTTTTTTTGTACACGCTTTATGGTTTATAGAGTGTGTCTGATAAAAAAAATCATTGGTTTAAAACTTTGCGTTTTATTGAAAAAGTTCAAAGGGGGTAGTACACGAAAAACCTTGGAAAATCGATAAACCTCAAAAACGTCGTACACTTTGGTCCATAGGCGTGAAACTTTTTTATACACGTTTTATGGTTTATAGAGTGTGTCCGATCAAAAAATCATTGGTTTAAAACTTTCCGTTTTATTGAAAAAGTTCAAAGGGGGTAGTATACGAAATTCTTAAAAAATCGATAAACCTCAAAAACGTCGTATCCTTTGGTCCAAAGAGCGTGAAACTTTTTTTGTACATGTTTTATGGTTTACAGAGTGTGTCCGATCAAAAAAATCATTAGTTTAAAACTTTGTGTTTTTTCAAAAAAGTTCAAAGGGGGTACACGAAATTCTTGGAAAATCGATAAACCTCAAAAACGTCGTATCCTTTGGTCCAAAGAGCGTGAAACTTTTTTGTACACGTTTTATTGTTTATAGAGTGTTTCCGATCAAAAAAATCATTGTTTAAAACTTTGCGTTTTAATGAAAAAGTTCAAAGGGGGTAGAACACGAAATTCTTGGAAAATCGATAAATCTCAAAAACATCGTACCCTTTGGTCCATAGGGCGTAAAACTTTTTTTATACACGTTTTATGGTTTATAGAGTGTGTCCAATCAAAAAAATAATTGGTTTAAAACTTTGCGTTTTATTGAAAAAGTTCAAAGGGGGTAGTCCACGAAATTCTTGGAAAATCGATAAACCTCAAAAACGTCGTATCCTTTGGTCAAAGAGCGTGAAACTTTTTTTGTACACGTTTTATGGTTATAGAGTGTGTCCGATCAAAAAAATCATTAGTTTAAAACTTTGTGTTTTTTCGAAAAAGTTCAAAGGGGGTAACACGAAATTTTGGAAAATTGATAAACCTCAAAAAAAACGTCGTATCCTTTGGTCCAAAGAGAGTGAAACTTTTTTTGTACACATTTTATGGTTTATAGAGTGTGTTCGAACAAAAAAAACATTGGTTTAAAACTTTGCGTTTTATTGAAAAAGTTCAAAGGGTAGTACACGAAATTCTTGGAAAATCGATAAACCACAAAAACGTCGTACCCTTTGATGCAAGGCGTGAAACTTTTTTTATACACGTTTTATGGTTTATAGAGTGTCTCGATTAAAAAAATCATTAGTGTAAAACTTTGCGTTTTATTGAAAAAGTTCAAAGGGGGTAGTTCACGAAATTCTTGGAAAATCGATAAACCTCAAAAACGTCGTATCCTTTTGGTCCAAAGAGCGTGAAACTTTTTTTTGTACACGTTTTATGGTTTATAGAGTGTGTTCGATCAAAAAAAATCATTGTTTAAAACTTTGCGTTTTATTGAAAAAGTTCAAAGGGGTAGTACACGAAATTCTTGGAAAATCGCTAAACCTCAAAAACGTCGTATCCTATGGTCCAAACAGCTTGAAACTTTTTTTTTGTACACGTTTTTTGGTTTATAGCATGTGTCTGATCAAAAGAATCAATAGTATAAAACTTTGCATTTTATTGAAAAAGTTCAAAGGGGGGTACACGAAATTCTTGGAAAATCGATAAACCTAAAAAACGTCGTATCCTTTGGTCCAAAGAGCGTGAAACTTTTTTTGTACGTTTCATGGTTTATAGAGTGTGTCCGATCAAAAAAATAAATAGTTTAAAACTTTGTGTTTTATTGAAAAAGTTCAAAGGGGGGTAGTACACGAAATTCTTGGAAAATCGATATACCTCAAAAACGTCGTATCCTTTGGTCCAAAGAGCGTGAAACTCTTTTTTGTACACGTTTTATGGTTTATTGAGTGTGTCCGATCAAAAAAATCATTGGTTTAAAACTTTGCATTTTCTTGAAAAAGTTCAAAGGGGGGTAATACACGAAATTCTTGGAAAATCGATAAACCTCAAAAACGTCGTACACTTTGGTACATAGGGCGTAAAACTTTTTTTTTTTACACGTTTTATGGTTTATAGAGTGTGTCCGATCAAAAAAATCATTGGTTTAAAACTTTGCGTTTTATTGAAAAAGTTTAAAGGGGGTAGTCACGAAATTCTTGGAAAATCGATAAACTTCAAAAACGTCGTATCCTTTGGTCCAAAGAGCTTGAAACTTTTTTTGTACACGTTTTATGGTTCATAGAGTGTGTCCGATCAAAAAAATCATTAGTTTAAAACTTTTGTTTTTCGAAAAAGTTCAAAGGGGGTAGGTAGTACACGAAATTCTTGGAAATCGATAAACCTCAAAAACGTCGTATCCTTTGGTCCAATGTAACGTCCGGAATTTTATTAATTTTATTCCGGACTTAGAGCACCTTGTAGTTATCCCGTAATCCCGAGATGCCGAGAGCCGGGATTTATTCCTAAGAAAATCCCGAGCCGACTCGTCGTTTTTCCCCTTTTTTCCGCTTTCCGACCTTTCGTTCCGAATCGAATGACAAGGGGTCATTTCCGACCCCTCGTTTCGGGCAAATGGGACAAGATGGCTGCTGTCCCATCTTGGCAGCCTTGTCCCCTCCCTCTCTCTCCTCTCTTTCTCTTTCACGTTCATTTCCTTTCCACCTTCCTCTCTTCCTTTGCTCCTTTCTCTTCTCTTCTTCCATTTTGTGTGGAGATCTTGCTGTGGACAGCTTGGAGAGGCATTCCAGATCTGTGGGTAAGCTCCTTCCTCTCCCTCACCTCTTCCTTGTTGTTTTTCCTTTCTTCTTCTTCTTCCCTCCTTCATCCATGGCTATGGAGGAAGATCTTGAGGAGTTTTTGCCCAACTCTTTGCATGCATAGGTTCTTAGCTCGATTAGGTCAAGGAGAGGTGCCTAAGACCAGTGATGGTGTTTGGAAAGATCAGCAAAGAAGAAGAAGACTTTGGAGCAAGATCCACGACCGCGGGGCGGATCATCACGGCGCTCAGCACGCCGCGGAGCGGCACAGCACCGCCGCAGGTGCGGCTCGGCATGGCCACGGCGGCGGGGCTCACGGCCCAGCACAGCCGGGCGGCTCGGCACGCCGCGGGGGCGGCTCCGGCTCCAGGACACGACGGCCGCCGGGGCGGGCCGCGGGTCCGCAGGGGCGGCCTCTGGTTCCGCAGGGCGGCTCCTGCTCCGCCGGGGCGCCAGCTTGACTCCGCGACTGCGTTTCTTCGACAGTAGGTTCCTCCTCTCCTTTCCTCTTCGTTCCTTCCTTAGTATTGATGTTGGATCATGTTAGTAGCATGCTAGGATGGATCTAGAGTAGCTTGGAATGCCACTTAGTGGTTGTGAACCTAGGAGCCCTTAAGGCTCGATGTAAGTGATGGATATGAGCATGTGAGCATGATGGACCTTCTAGGCTAGCTTGTGCCTCTTTGGTTGAGGATTACTCTTGTGGAATTATGGACTGTTGTGGGCTGTTTCATGTGTGAGAGTGTGATGAGTACTTGGGACCTAGGATGCATTCCTAGTTTGAGGGTTAGGTGATCTTGCATAGATCACTAGAGTGAAGTCTAAGACTTCTTGAGTGTGAGTATGTATTGATATGCATATCTCTTGTGAGCAGGTTGTGGGCTTCCTCCTTAAGGAAGCAAGAGTGTGGTGACTTGGGTTGGTGACGAGGTAAGTCTCCGGACTTACTTAGCTCGTATTTTATGTATTAGCATTGATGTGTGTTTGGTGGTGTGTGTTTATGTTTTGTATAAACATTAAACCGGTAATTAGGACCACCGATATATATATTTTGGCCCAAGTGTATGATAACGGGCGGTGACATCCTGCCTAGCCCGGAGGTCTAGGAGGTTCTCGGCGACTAGCCGCGGGTACGGTCGGGTGCATCCGTACCATTCCTTGCCGGTAAGGGACCGAGGCGAGACCACGGTGGTCTCGTGTCACAAACCGAAGTTGAATTAGAACGGGATATGACTTAATAATAAAAAGATAATAAACGGACTTGTGTTTTATGTTTTGTGTTATGTATGTGTTTGTGCCTTCACCGCTTTTCTAATGCCTAGAATATGAGCTAACGGTTTTAAACCGTTTGTGTAGATGACTTGCAGGTTAGGGATGCCGCCGAGTGAGGTGGAGGAGTGGACAGCCGGGGTCTCCGTACATTATAGGACGGGACGTTTTGGTTATGTTTCATTTGTTTGTTTGGATGTTGTTGTAGTTTAGATTTCGTATCGGGTTATGTGTTTTGAGGACTCGCTGAGTTTTCCACGTTGTATTCTTACCTTTCGGTTCGCATACATTAAAACGTTTTTGAGTTTTGCCTTTATTTGTGCCTTGTTGGAAGGTCCGGTGAAATTGTTGTCAGCTAAGGGTCGGGACCCATTGTGAGGTCTCGCCCGTAGCACCCGAGTCCCGCGGATTTGGGGTGTTACAAAAGTGGTATCAGAGCCCTAGGTTGACAAATGGCACTCGCAATCTTTTTAAAGGCCGAATGAGGATAAAACAGAACCCACACGGGTTCTGACTTTTCGTTTTCAAAATCATATGCATGAGTCGGGTTTGGGTTAGAATGTACGGGACCACCACTCCTTCCGCAAACCTCGGCGACGTAGATCTCTGGATTAGAAATAGGTATATATAATATATATATATATGACCTTAGGATGTTTGTGGATTTGTATGTACCTAGCTACGTATGTGGCCTTAGGATGTTTTGGACTTGTATGTTTTGATGTGCTTGATGACAATGTTTACCTTTATGTTTTTAGAAGTTTATCATACCGAGATAATAAGTACTACCTATGTATTTATACATAAGTAAACTCCATACGCTATTAGATAGCACGTACGAGAGCTACCGCTTACGTAGGACCCGCCAGGGGTAGACCCCCTCTTTCTCCTACCGTCCCGAGACGGGGAGAGTAGGAAGACCTCCAGCGCGAGAGGTCGGGGACGTATCCCCATTGCGGACCCGCCAGTTGTGGATCCACCAGTAGATAAGGTTCCCGTAGAGGACGTCTCGAGAGCATCGTTCCCGAGGCTAGGATAGGACCGTTGGGAGGTCCGGGCGCAGAGTTCTCCATCTGCCAGGACCAGGGAGCGTCCATTGGAGCTACCGTGTTTGAGGACTACGTACGAAAACAATGGAGATAACAAACTTAAGTTCTTCAAGAAGACGCGTGGACAACTAAAGGTGCGAATCTAGGAGGAGATGGGTGCATTCTAACAAGGTTAAAGGCGGTGTTCCATCACGAGAAGTGAAGCTTTCCTTAGACGCTCCTAAGCTTTGGAGTCAAGATGAGAACGTGATCGAACCAAGTGTGAAAGATGTAAGATACCGTAAGTTAAGCTTACGAGGTACCATTAAGTGAAGAGTAACATTACGAGAGTTATGAGAAGAATGGCAAGGTGGGGATTTACGCGGAGTTGACCGGTTTCTGCTATGACGATAAGGCGAAGAAACACCAAAAAGGAGGAAGTGTGTATAAATGATGATCCTAAGAAGATGAGAGCAACACGTGATGCTAACTAACGTTAGAGATTTTGAGAAGACGCGCTTACAAGACATCATGAAGCGCCTGAAGGCGAGTCATGTGACTCAACAACGCCGAGAAGGGTATATTTATCTCGCATAAGGAAAAGGAAGCGTGGAATGAAGAATGAGCTAACGGAGTTTAAGGTACCCGAGAGGGTAGCCTTCATGAGAATGGTAACATGGAAGCATAGAAGAATGGTAAGTCATTGACATAGGAGAAGGTCATTTACCAACTAATTGGTGACAACGAGAACGCGCATGTGCGGGTGGTCTATGGATGAGTGTGGGGGAGAGTAACCAGGCTGTGGAATCCTAAAGGAACGGTAACAAGAGCTTAGATTATATCTTAAACTCTTGTTTTGAAGTTGTTATGGAGAACACCAGTTTGCGGGAAGAGAGACGGTTATCTCCATTTGTACATCGACTACAATGAGCCGAACAAGATTACAATGAAGAACAAGTACCCTACCACGTGTAGATGATCTACTCGACCGGTTGCAAGGGTCGGTGGTCTCTTCTAAAATCGAGTTAAGGTTGATTGTCACCAATTGAGAAGTCGAGATTGGGGTAGTGCAAACATCGCATACTGGACAAACCATGGTCACTACGAGTTGTAGTGATTCCATATGGGCTTACTAATGCCCGAATAGGACACTCTGGTCTACTCTCGAAGAAGAGAGAAGTTGTATGACCAGTTGTCTCGGGATGACAACCCCGAAGGATGTGAAAGAAGTTGCAAGTTTCTTGGATGGCTGATCATTACCGGATTGTGGGAAGATTCTCCAAGTAACACCATCTATGGCTAACCTACTCCGGATGACGATGAAGTATTGAGTGGGACAAAAATGGACAATGGAGTCGTCGGGAGTTAAGAGGATATTCATTGGTGCAACTGTTCTGAAATTGCCTCGAGGTACGATCGTTTGAAGTGTACAAGCGATTCTTCAAGACATGGTCTTGACTGAGTATCGAGAGACGATGTAAAAGTTATAGCATACATGTCTCGTTAGTAGAAGTAGTGTGAAGCAAAGTACTTCCTTCATTACTTAGAACTTGCAACAAGAATTGAGGAAAAGTAACATCGAAGTTTGGTTTGACAAGAACCAAAGCCAACGGTGTAATTGGAAGTTCGATCTTCTTTGTTAGAGACAAGCAAAGAAGAAACATAATGGAAATGTTGTAGTGAGGAAGACCCGAGAAAGAAGTTGAGTTTCCGATACATAGGACCTTTTTGAGATCTTAGCGCAAAGTGGGAAAGTGTTTTACCGCTGGCATGGCCGCCGAGAGTAAGGGTGTTCACCCGGCGTTTCAAGTGTATCAATCGAGAGAGGAGGACGTGCCGAAGACGGCATTCAGGACGAGATACGGCCATTATGAGTTGTCGTGATGCCATTTGGGCTCACGAATGCACCCGCCGTCTTCATGGAGTTGATGAACGGCATCTTCATCGACTTCTTAGACCAGTTTGTGGTAGTGTTTATAGACGACATCTTAGTCTACTCCCGGAGTAGAGAGGAGCATGAGGACACCTGAGGACGGTGCTTCGAGTCCTCCAGGATAGAGAGCTTTACGCTAAGCTCTCTAAGTGCGAGTTCAGGATGTCCTAGGTGGCATTCCTGGGTCATATAGTTTCCGCGAGGGTGTCATGGTTGACCCGGCGAAGATAGAGTTGTTTCCTCATGACCGCCTAGGACGGTCAAGAAGTGCGCAGTTTCTTAGGCTTAGCGGGATACTACCTCCATTTTGTTGAGGGTTTCTCCGTGATTGCACGACCGCTCACTTCCTTGCTGAGGAAGTCTACAGGTTCGTTTGGTCCGAGCCTTGTCAGCACAGTTTCGAGGAGCTGAAGAGAGGTTGACCTCCGCTCCTGTTTTAGCCCAGCCTGAGGGCGTGGAGGTTTTGTAGTGTATAGTGACGCCAAGCTTGAGGTTTTTGCATGGGGCACATTCCGCACCTTACTCGGTGCACCCAGGCACGAGTAAGATGTACCAAGATATTAGGAGATTTTATTGGTGGCGGGCTCAAGCCCGATGTAGCTAGATATGTGGCCCAATGCGCGACCTGCCAGCAGGTCAAGATTGAGCACCAGAGACGGAGGAGAACTTCACCCACCGCCACTCCACAGTGGAAGTGGGAAACATATCCACAACTGTTAGATTGTGAGATTACATGGAATACTGAGGACCATCATCTCGGACAGGGACGGGCGTTTTACCTCGAGGCTGGCACGCGCAATGGGATGGCACGTATGAGGCATTGTATGGACGGAGATGCCGTACTCCTTATGTTGGGACGAGCGGGGAGTTTGAGCGTTGTAGCTCCAGATCAAGTACGAGACGACGTGGCTAGAGTTGCTTTGATCCGAGAGAGGATGTTGACGCGCAGAGCCGTCAGAGGTCGTATGTGGATAAGAGGTGTTGACCTCTCGAGTTCAGGGTAGGAGCTCAGGTGTGGTTCAGGGTATCACCGACGCGGGCGTCAGGCGATTCGCATTAAGGGGAAGTTAAGCCCCGATATGTCGGTCCATTCGAGATCTTGGAGAGATTCGGTGAGGTGGCATACCGGTTAGCATTGCCACCTCGGTTAGAGGGTATACATCCGGTATTTCATGTCTCTCAATTGAGAGAGTACATACACGACCCGAGACACATCATCAGTCACGAGGACCTAATGGTCGAGCCGGACCATGCATTTGTAGAGCATCCTATAGCAGTTTTAGAGCGGAGTACGAGGCCTTCGATCGGAGGAGATACCGATACTGAGAGTGCAGTGGTCGAGACGAGGAGCCGACGAGGCTACATAGGAGACGGAGGATAGTATCCGGAGGAACTATCCTGAGTTTTACGCAGATTTAGCGACATTGATAAGACCGGCGGGTTAGCCCCGAGATCTTCCTTGTTTGTTCTGTGTGATTATGTGATTTGGTTTGAGATATTTGTACCTTGCGAGGTCTTGATGTGATGCGATCTGTAGACTTGGATTAGAGCCGATAGTGTACGTTTTATGAGTTCCACGGGGTTACGAGACGGGTTGGTTGGAGAGTGTTGGTTTAGCAAGTTTCGGGACGAAACTTGTTTTTAGGGGGGTTAGTTGTAACGTCCGGAATTTTATTAATTTTATTCCGGACTTAGAGCACCTTGTAGTTATCCCGTAATCCCGAGATGCCGAGAGCCGGGATTTATTCCTAAGAAAATCCCGAGCCGACTCGTCGTTTTTCCCTTTTTTCCCGCTTTCCGACCTTTCGTTCTGAATCGAATTGACAAGGGGTCATTTTCGACCCCTCGTTCCGGGAAAAGGACAAGATGGCTGCTGTCCCATCTTGGCAGCCTTGTCCCTCTCTCTTTCTCTTTCACGTTCATTTCCTTTCCCACCTTCCTCTTATGGTTTCCTTTGCTCCTTCTCTTCTCTTCTCCCCTTTTGTGTGGAGATCTTGTTGTGGACAGCTTGGAGAGGCATTCCAGATCTGTGGTAAGCTTCTTCTCTCCTCACCTCTCTTCCTTGTTTTTCCCTTCTTTCTCTTCCCTCCTTCATCCATGGCTATGGAGGAAGATCTTGAGGAGGTTTGCCCAACTCTTTGCATGCATAGGTTCTTAGCTCAATTAGGTCAAGGAGAGGTGCCTAAGACCAGTGATGGGTGTTTGGAGAAGATCCAACAAGAGAAGGACTTTGGAGCCAAGGATCCACGATCGAAGACGAAGAAGACGACGTTCTGCAGCACGATCGCGGGGGCGGATCATTACGGCCGCGGGCGCGGACGGCCGCAGGGGCGGCTCAGCACCGCGCGGGAGCGGCACAGCACCGCCGCGGGGCGGCGGCAGGCTCACGGCCCAACACAGCCGCGGGCGCGGCTCGGCACGGCCGCGGGGGCGGGCTCCGGGGCTCCAGACACGACGGCCGCGGGCGGCCTCTGGTTCCGCAGGGGCTCCTGCTCCGCCGGGGCGCCAGCTTGACTCGCGACTGCGTTTCTTCGACAGTAGGTTCCTCCTCTCCTTTCCTCTTCGTTCCTTCCTTAGTATTGATGTTGGATCATGTTAGTAGCATGCTAGGATGGATCTAGAGTAGCTTGGAATGCCACTTAGTGGTTGTGAACCTAGGAGCCCTTAAGGCTCGATGTAAGTGATGGATATGAGCATGTGAGCATGATGGACCTTCTAGGCTAGCTTGTTGTAACACCCCAAATCCGCAGGACTCGGAGTGCTACTAGGCTAGGATCTCACAATGGATCCTGACCCTAGCCTGACAACAATTTCACAGATCTTACAACAAGGCACCAATAGATTAAAACAAAACATGAAACTGATATATATATATAATATATCAAAAAGGTAATACATATACCGCTGAGTACAAACAAAAACTAAACTGTACAACAAAACCCATATCCCCGATACCGCCCCAGTGTACGGAGCCCTCAGCGGATCACCCACTCTGAATCACTCTGCAGCTCTCCTATCCTGCAAAGTGTCTACAACACGGTATGAAACCGTTAGCTAACCATACACAAATATAGGAATATGCTAGAGCACAAACACACATCAGAAATCTTAACACATCAACATGCTTTCATACATTTACCCGGTTCATTATCTTTATAAAGTCCAGCAATCAACTCATATATAATATCCATATAAACATAAGTGACACGAGAATATAAACCTCGCCTCTGGGTCCAATAACCAGCTGGAATGGTGCCTGGAACACTACCCCGTGTACCCTAAGGGAATGGGAAGTGCCCGAACCGTTTACCAGGTCTGGCCTGCCTACAGAGAACCTCCCAGACTCCCAGCGGATGAAAGGGCAAGTTATCACAGCCCTACAATGGCAAACATATACCATAGGTCGGTGACCATCAACACATGCTATAAACATATAACACACACACCACTCATGCACAACATCCTATAAAGGAATGGCAGCTAAGTAAGTCCCACGGACTTACCTCAACCTCGTAGTCGTCTCACTGGATCAACCTCAACTCAGTCCACTCCCAACTGGAGGATAACACGGCCTATACAAGGCATACATAAAATATATCACCTATCACACAAAGGGTCACACCTAGACCCAAGGGATCCATAAGGGATCATATTCCAACTCGTAAACCTCAAAGCCCTAACCGGCATTTCCATATCATACTCATCAACATCCGAATCCTAGCATGGTACTAAGCTCAACTAGGAAAGGAAAGGAAAGGATCTACCTAACTTAGGTAGATCCGGATAAGACGCACCTGCGTAAAACAAGGACGCAGGGCGGAGCAAGCAACCGCGGTGCGGCGGAACGTAGCCGCGGGGCGGTGACACGGGACGCTGGCAAACGCAGGCACGCCGCTGGCACGACGCAGGCGCTGTGACACGGTAGCGGGGCGGTGACTTCTGGCCGCGGGGCGGCGACAGTGCAGAATGAAACCTCGCGGTTTCTCTTCAGCTCTTTCCGGGATCAATTCCCTTCTACTCTCTTCCAGATTCATACACAAGCATAACATACACAATCACATCATCCTATGATCACACATCTAATCCTAAGCTAAGGAAGAAGAAGAACAAGAAAAGAAGAAGAAAAGAATGAAGAAGCAAGGAGGAAGATGCTCACCAAGGCTGTCTAGGCCAGGCAAAGGACACCAAACACTTACTGGCTTCCAAGCACAACAATACACCATCATCAATCACAAAAGCCACAACACATCCAAACTCAAACAAACTCTTCCAAACCAAACCAAGAGCAAGAGAAACAAGGGAGAAGCAAGAAGGACGTGAACTGGATTGGAAAGTATGAAGAAACCCTTGCAGCAAGGTAAACGAAGAAGGTAAAGAAGGGTAAAGCACGGGTCAAAGAGTCAACAAAACCGGCTGCACCGCCGAACCCGCAGGGGGCCCAAGCCCGCGGGTGCGGCAGGCCAATCTCGGGGGCGGTCCGAAAGAAAAGGCTCTCACATCTCACCCCCCTAAAAACAAGTTTCGTCCCGAAACTTGCAAGATCCAAACACTCGGACTCACAAGCCGAGGTACAACTCTCTATAACCTCAACATAAGCATGGAGGAAACCATCCACTCCAGCAGCAAACTATACTGTCCAAGGCCTAGAGGGAAACCATCTCTAGCCAAAACATCACATATCCCAATAGCATGGAGGAAAGAGCCATCTCCAGCTATAAACAAAGTCATACTAGCACAACAAGATCTAATAAGATCATAATCACAACAAGCTAGCATGAAATAACATATCATAGCATATAAGCATGTAAGCACATAAGACTCACCAAGCTAGTACTAAGATCTACTCGGTGATCCTACTGGTGCACCTATCTCTGCATAGAACTCCGGTTCCTCTGGATACTATCCTCAGTCTCCCATGTAGCCTCCTCAGGTCCTCGTCTCGACCACTGTATCCTAAGCATAGGTATGTCCTTCGAACGCAGGCGTCTCATACCTCGTTCTAGGACTGCAATCGGATGCTCAACAAAAGTGTGGTCCGGCTCAACCACCAAATCCTCATAACTCACGATGTGTCTCGGATCTGGTATATACTCCCTCAGCTGAGACACGTGAAACACAGGGTGAACACCCTCTAATCTCGGAGGCAAGGCTAATCTGTAAGCTGCACTCCCAACCCGATCCAAATCTCGAACGGTCCGACATATCGGGGACTCAACTTCCCCTTAATGCCAAAACGCCTAACACCTCGTGTCGGGACACTCTCAGCCACACATGGGCTCCAACTCTGAACTCTAGAGGTCTACGCCTCCTATCAGCATACGACTTCTGACGGCTCTGCGCAGTCAGCATACGCTCTCTGATCAATGCTACTCGAGCCATATCATCCTGAATCTGATCAGGTGCTAAACCACTGACACTGCTCTGCTCATCCCAGCATAACGGGGTACGACATCTCTGTCCATACAGTGCCTCATATGGGGCCATCCCAATAGATGCATGCCAGCTGTTGTTGTAGGAGAACTCAACAAGTGGGAGATGATCCGTCCACACCTGTCCCCAATCCAACACACAAGCTCGCAACATATCCTCCAGCGTCTGAATGGTCCTCTCTGACTGACCATCTGTCTGAGGATGAAACGCAGTCGTGAAGTGCAAACTCGTCCCCAGGGCAGTCTGAATCTGCTGCCAGAATCTCGAGGTAAATCGTCCATCTCTGTCAGAGACGATCGTCCTCGGTACACCATGGAGTCTCACTATCTGCCTAGTGTACTCCTCTGCTAATCTGCTCACCGGCCACGTCTCTCGAATAGGAATGAAACGTGCCGTCTTCGTCAGTCTGTCAACTATGACCCAGATGGCATCAAAACTCCGGCTCAGCCTCAGTCCAGTCACAAAGTCCATGGTGACGTCCTCCCACTTCCTCTGTGGAACAGGAAGTGGATGGAGCTCACCTCCAGGTCTGAAATGCTCGATCTTGACCTGCTGGCAGGTCGCACACTGTGCCACAAATCTGGCCACATCGGGCTTCAGCCCTCCCCACCAATAAAACGTCTCAAATCCTGATACATCTTACTCGTACCTGGATGTACCGAGTAAGGTGTACAGTGAGCCTCCTGTAATATCCCTTGTCTCAGCTCTGTATCAGCAGGTACACAGACGCGACCATGGCGTCTCAAAACTCCATCTGCTCCCAGCAGGAACTGTGGTGCCTCATCCCGAGACATCCTATCTCTGATCCTCTGTAAGGTCGGGCAGGTCTCCTGTTTCTGTCGGATCTCATCCAACAGATCAGGAAGGACCTCTAATGTACGCAGCTGGGCATCCTCATCAGGAAACTGGATGTCCAACTCTACCAGATCAATCTCTCTAACTGCTGTTGAACTGTCAGCCTCGCAATCGCCTGCTCTCGAGGCGTCTTCCTGCTCAGGCGTCGGCGACTACGTTCGCCTTCCCCGGATGATACAAAATCTCCAGATCAAAATCCTTGATCAGCTCAAGCCACCTACGCTGGCGGTTATTCAATTCCCGCTGCGTGAAAATGTACTTCAGACTCTGATGGTCTGTGAAGATCTGACATGTAACACCATACAGGTAATGTCTCCAGATCTTCAGTGCATGAACTACCGCTGCCAACTCCAGATCATGAGTCGGTAGTTCTCCTCATACGTCTTCAACTGTCGAGACGCATATGCAATCACCCTGCCTCTCTGCATCAACACACATCCCAAGCCTAGCTTGGATGCATCACTGTATACTACAAAATCCTGTACCCTCTGGCTGTGCCAAAACAGGAGCAGAAGTCAGACGTCTCTTCAGCTCCTCAAAACTCTGCATACACTGATCAGACCACACAAATCTGGTAGTCTTCCTCAGCAAACTCGTCAGTGGACGGGCAATCACAGAAAATCCCTCCACAAAGCGTCTGTAATAACCGGCTAGGCCAAGGAAGCTACGTACTTCCTTGACGTTCGTCGGTGTAGGCCATGCAGCTACTGCCTCTATCTTCGCTGGATCCACCTTGATCCCCTCAGCTGATACTATGTGACCCAGGAATGCTACCTCTGGCATCCAGAACTCGCACTTAGAGAACTTTGCATAAAGTTCTCTATCCCGCAAAACCTGCAATACAGTCCTCAGATGTCCTGCATGCTCCTCACTGCTAGAATATACCAGAATGTCATCAATGAAAACCACACAAACTGATCCAGGAAGTCGATGAAGATACTGTTCATCAACTCCATAAAGACGGCTGGGCATTCGTAAGCCCAAATGGCATCACTACAAACTCGTAGTGGCCATATCTGGTCCGGAATGCTGTCCTGTGCACATCCTGCTCCCTCACCCTCAGCTGGTGATACCCGGAACGCAGGTCAATCCTGGAGAACACAGTCGCTCCCTGTAGCTGATCTAACAAATCATCAATATGCGGCAGTGGATACTTGTTCTTGATGGTCACCTTGTTCAGCTCTCTGTATCAATACACAGTCTCAGCGATCCGTCCTTCTTCCGTACGAAGAGGACAGGTGCTCCCCATGGGGACACACTAGGGCGAATGAAGCCCTTCTCAGCCAACTCCTCGAGTTGCTTCTTCAGCTCAACATCTCGACAGGCGCCATCCGGTATGGGGCCTTCGAGATGGGTCTCGTACCAGGCTCTAACTCGATACTGAAATCCACACTCCTCTGAGGCGGCAAACTGGACGGCTCAGCAAAACATCAGTAAACTCACAGACACTGGATATCCTCTAATGACTCTCCCCCTCCTTCATGGCATAACACCAGAAGGCCTCACAACCCTGTGCAATCAGTCTAGCTGCCCGTATAGCACTGATAACTGTGCCTACCTTTCCAAGGTCCCAACCTCGGAAAACCTCTATCTGGCCTAACTCGGTAGAGAGGGTAACAGTCCTCCTACCTACATCTAAGACTGCAGAATGTCTAGCCATCCAATCCATACCTAGTATAACTTCCTCATGCTCTAACGGCATGACAAAGAAGTCAACTAGTAACACACGAGTCCCTACAGAAATGGGACAACCGTGAATCTCACGGGTACCTCTGACCCTACCACCATCGGGTAACCCTATAATAAAGGGCATCCCCTCAACTGTATCTAAACCCAGACGCTCTACACAGGCATCAGAAATAAAAAGATGCGTAGCACCAGTATCAAATAAAACTCTAACAGGTAAACCATGAATCAGAATGGTACCTGTAGCAGTAGGTGCAGCTGGCTCCTCTGCACTCCTCAGCTCAAAAACACGACCCTGTGGGCCTCTGTATCAGTGGTGCCCCACCACGGCCTCTGCCTCTACTCGGCCCAGAGCAGATCCCTGAGTCGTAGGGCGATCTGGGACCCTCTGCTGTCCCTGACTCTGCTGCTGCTGCTGAGGTGGTCTCTGTCCTCCTGCTGCACTAGCAGGAGAAGAATCCTGTTGTGATGAAGCTCTCCCTCGTCTACAGAAGGTAGCTCTATGACCAGGTCGGCCACAAGTGAAACAGGTCACCGGCTGCCTAGTACACTCTGACCTCATATGCCCATACTCACTGCAGTTGAAGCACTGCACTCCCTTATCTGCACCCGGTGCAGATGGAGGACGACTCTGGCGACTCTCTCGCCCTGAACCAGCAGCTCCACCAGTACCACTGGTCTGACCAGTCCTCTGTCTCTTCTCAGACCCTCCGGTCTGAGAAGCTCTCCTCTGGCTAGCTCTCTCCCTCTCGTAGTCAGAAGCCCGGTCCTGATAATCGACCAAGGTCTCACAGTGAAAACCCGCCATGTAGGTACGGGTATCCCTCAGACGTCGGAAAACAAATACACGTGCTGATCTGCAGCAGGTGCAGCTGGACCCAGCAATGCCAGCTCCTCCTGGAATCTCCTGATGGCCTCTGAGACCGGCACATCCTCGAACCCAGCCTCAACAAAGTCTCGCAGTTTCTCCCTCCTCAAAGAGGCAGGGCAGAAACGCTCTCGGATCAGAGTCCTCATCTGCTCATAACTAGTAACCTGTGCTCGCACAGATCTCCACCAGTGTTGTGCCAAATCTTGAACAAGGTCTGCACCAGCTCAATCTGCCTATCAGCTGGACATCTAATAGACTCCAGAGCTGAGTCTACATGTCCTATCCACAACTCCACCTCTAGCCCCACTTTCCCAGTGAAAGGGGGTACTCCCATCTGATGAAAAGCCTTCAACCAAGTGTCTGGTCTAGGCCCTCTATGCTCCTCTGGAGCCCGAGCAATCTCAGCAGGTACCTGTACAGCTGGTACCTGAGTAACGGTGTGGGACCTCTCAGATGGTCCCTCTGTGCTGGCAGATCGGGCACGCCTACCTGCCCTGGCGGCCTCCTCAACACGTCTGATATAAGCCTGAAACTCTGCTCTATCCATAGAGACACGATCAGACTCCCCAGACTGGGCTCTCTGTGCCCCTGTCCCTCCCGTTCCCAGTCTCAGGAACGGCGCTCTCAGCAACCTCCTCGTGACCTCCCGCTGAACCCAGCAGGATCCTACCCCGTCCTCTACCTAGGGGGGTCTACCTCTACCTCGCCTTGTCAGGTAAGGCTCTATATATGCCATATGTATAGATATATCACAGATCAATCACAGCAGAATATCTATATATATCTATACTGTCGAGGTCTTCAGAGGGGTGATGGCTCCGTACACGGTATCCCAAAACATTTGTACTCATTTCAAAACCAAAACCTTTTGAAAAGTCAGACCCCTTTTCGGGTTCTGTTTAGTTATCTATTCGACCTTTATTGCAGATTACTAGTGCCATTGTTGTCAACCTGGGCTCTGATACCACCTTTGTAACACCCCAAATCCCGACTCGGAGTGCTACTGGCTAGGATCTCACAATGGATCCTGACCCTAGCCTGACAACAATTTCACAGATCTTACAACAAGCACCAATAGATTAAAACAAAACATGAAATATATATATATATATAATATAAAAAGTAATACATATACCGCTGAGTACAAACAAACTAAACTGTACAACAAAACCCTTATCCCCGATACCGCCCCAGTGTACGGAGCCCTCAGCGGATCACCCACTCTGAATCACTCTGCAGCTCTTCTATCCTGCAAAGTATCTACAACACGGTATGAAACCGTTAGCTAACCATACACAAATATAGGAATATGCTAGAGCACAAACACACATCAGAAATCTTAACACATCAACATGCTTTCATACATTTACCCGGTTCATTATCTTTATAAAGTCCAACAATCAACTCATATATAATATCCATATAAACATAAGTGACACGAGGAATATAAACCTTGCCTCTAGGTCCAATAACCAGCTGGAATGCCTGGAACACTACCCCGTGTACCCTAAAGGAATGGGAAGTGCCCGAACCGTTTACCAGGTCTGGCCTGCCTACAGAGAACCTCCCAAACTCCCAGCGGAATGAAAGGGCAAGTTATCACAGCCCTACAATGGGCCAACAATATACCATAGGTCGGTGACCATCAACACATGCTATAAACATATAACACACACACCACTCATGCACAACATCCTATAAAGGAATGGCAGCTAAGTAAGTCCCACGGACTTACCTCAACCTCATAGTCGTCTCACTGGATCAACCTCAACTCAGTCCACTCCAACTGGAGGATAACACGGCCTATACAAGGCATACATAAATATATCACAATACTATCACACAAAGGGTCACACCTAGACCCAAGGGATCCATAAGGGATCATATTCCAACTCGTAATCCTCAAAGCCCTAACCGGAATTTCCATATCATACTCATCAACATCTGAATCCTAGCATGGTACTAAGTTTCTCATACTAGAAAGGAAAGGAAAGGATCTACCTAACTCTAGGTAGATCCGAGATAAGACGCACTGCGTAAAACAAGGACGTAGGGGCGGAGCAAGCAACCGCGGTGCGGCGGAACGTAGCCGCGGGGCGGTGACACGGGACGCTGGCAAACGGCACGCCGCTGGCACGACGCAGCGCTGTGACACGGTAGCTGCGGGGCGGTGACTTCTGGCGCGGTGCGGGCAACATTGCAGAATGAAACCTCGCGGTTTCTCTTCAGCTCTTTCCGGATCAATTCCCTTCTACTCTCTTCCAATTCATACACAAGCATAACATACACATTCAGCATCATCCTATGATCACACATCTAATCCTAAGCTAAGGAATGAAGAAGAACAAGAAAAGAAGAAGAAAGAATGAAGAAGCAAGGAGGAAGATGCTCAACAAGGCTGAAGGTCTAGGCAGGCAAAGGTCCTGACCACCAAACACTTACTGGCTTCCAAGCACAGCAATACTCACCATCATCAATCACCAAAAGCCACAACACATCCAAACTCAATACAAACTCTTCCAAACCAAACCAAGAGCAAGAGGAAACAAGGAGAAGCAAGAAGGACGTGAACTGGATTGGAAAGTATGAAGAAACCCTTGCTCAGCAAGGTAAAACGAAGAAGGTAAAGAAGGGTAGAGCACGGGTCAAAGAGTCAACAAAACCGGCTGCATCAGCCGTAACTCGCAGGGCGGATCAAAGGGCCGCAGGGGCGGAAACCCGCAGGGGCGGCGGTCAAGCCCGCGGGTGCGGCTAGGCCAATCTCGGCAAAAGCGAATCTCGGCTATGGTCCGATCTCGGTCTGAAAGAAAAAAGGCTCTCACACTTGTGCCTCTTTGGTTGAGGATTACTCTTGTGGAATTATGGACTGTTGTAGGCTGTTTCATGTGTGGAGAGTGTGATGAGTACTTGTGACCTAGGATTCATTCCTAGCTTGAGGGTTAGGTGATCTTGCATAGATCACTAGAGTGAAGTCTAAGACTTCTTGATCGCGAGTATGTATTGATATGCATATCTCTTGTGAGCAAGTTGTGGGCTTCCGCCTTAAGGAAGCAAGAGTGTGGTGACTTGAGTGTGGTGACGAGGGTAAGTCTCCGGACTTACTTAGCTCGTATTTTATGTATTAGCATTCATGTGTGTTTGGTGGTGTGTGTTTATGTTCTTGTATAACATTGAAACCGGTAATTAGGACCACCGACCTTATATATATATATATATATATATATATATATATATATATATATATATATATATGTTGGCCCAAGTGTATGATAACGGGCGGTGACATCAACTGCCTAGCCCGGAGGAGGTCTAGGAGGTTCTCGGCGACGAGTCCGGCGGGTATACGGTCGGGTGCATCTGTACCATTCCTTGCCGGTAAGGGACCGAGCGAGACCACGGTGGTCTCGTGTCACAAACCGAAGTTGAATTAGTACGGATATGACTTAATAATAAAAAGATAATAAACCGGATTGTGGGTTTTATATTTTGTGTTATGTATGTGTTTGCGCCTTCACCGCTTTTCTAATGCCTAGAATATGAGCTAACGATTTAAAACCGTTTGTGTAGATGACTTGCAAGTTAGGGATGCCGCCGAGTGAGGTGGAGGAGTGGACAGCTAGGGTCTTCGTACATTATAGGACGGGGACGTTTTTGGGTTATGTTTCATCTTGTTAGTTCGTGGATGTTATTGTATGTTTAGATTTCCGTATCGGGTATGTCGTTTTGAGGACTCGGCTGAGTTTCCACGTTGTATTCTTACCTTTCAGTGTCTCGCATACATTATAAACATTTTCGAGTCTTGCCTTTATTTGTGCCTTGTTGGAAAGGTCCGGTGAAATTGTTGTCAGGCTAAGGGTCGGGACCCATTGTGTGGTCTCGCCCGTAGCATCCCGAGTCCCGCGGATTTGGGGTGTTACAGCCAAAGAGAGTGAAACTTTTTTTGTACACGTTTTATGGTTATAGAGTGTGTTTGAACAAAAAAATCATTGGTTTAAAACTTTGCGTTTTATTGAAGAAGTTCAAAGGGGGTAGTACACGAAATTCTTGGAAAATCGATAAACCTCAAAAACGTCGTACCCTTTGGTCCATTGGGCGTGAAACTTTTTTTATACACATTTTATGGTTTATAGAATGTGTCCGATCAAAAAAATCATTGGTTTAAAACTTTGCGTTTTATTGAAAAAGTTCAAAGGGGTAGTTCACGAAATTCTTGGAAAATCGATAAACCTAAAAAACGTCGTATCCTTTGGTCCAAAGAGCGTGAAACTTTTTTTGTACACGTTTTATGGTCTATAGAGTGTGTTCGATCAAAAAAATCATTGGTTTAAAACTTTGCGTTTTATTGTCAAAAACTCATATCCATTGGTCCAAAGAGCGTGAAACTTTTTTAGTACACGTTTTATGGTTTATAGAGTGTGTCCGATCAAAAAAATCAATAGTTTAAAACTTTGCGTTTTATTGAAAAAGTTCAAAAGGGGTAGTACACGAAATCCTTGGAAAATCGATAAGCCTCAAAAACTCGTATCCTTTGGTCCAAAGGCATAAAACTTTTTTGTACTAGTTTCATGGTTCATAGAGTGTGTCCGATCAAAAATTTCAATAGTTTAAAACTTTGCGTTTTATTGAAAAAGTTCAAAGGGGGTCGTACACGAAATTTTCAATAAAATCGATAAGATCAAAAGCCTCATATCCATTGGTCCAAAGAGCGTGAAACTTTTTTAGTACACGTTTTATGGTTTATAGAGTGTGTCCGATCAAAAAAAAGCAATAGTTTAAAACTTTGCGTTTTATTGAAAAAGTTCAAAGGGGTAGTACACGAAATTCTTGGAAAATCGATAAAGATCAAAAACCTCGTATCCTTTGTCCAAAGAGCGTGAAACTTTTTTTGTACACGTTTTATGGTTTATAGAGTGTGTCCGATCAAAAAAAATCAATGTTTAAAACTTTGCGTTTTATTGAAAAAGTTCAAAGGGGGTAGTACACGAAAATTCTAAAATCGATAAACCTCAAAAACGTGGTATTTGGTCCAAAGGGCGTGAAACTTATTTTCTACACGTTTTATGGTTAATAGAGTGTGTCCGATCAAAAAAATCAATAGTTTAAACTTTGCGTTTTATTGAAAAAGTTCAAAGGGGGTAGTACACGAAATTTTGGAAAATCGATAAACCTCAAAAGCGTCGTATCCCTTGGTCCAAAGAGCGTGAAACTTTTTTGTACACGTTTTATGGTTTATAGAGTGTGTCCGATCAAAAAAATCAATAGTTTAAAACTTTGCGTTTTATTGAAAAAGTTCAAAGGGGTAGTACACGAAATTTTCAATAAAATCGATGAAATCAAAACCTCATATCCATTGGTCCAAAGAGCGTGAAACTTTTTTATACACGTTTTATGGTTTATAGAGTGTGCCGATCAAAAAAATCAATAGTTTAAAACTTTGCTTTTATTGAAAAAGTTCAAAGGGGTAGTACACAAATTCTTGGAAAATCGATAAACCTCAAAAGCGTCGTATCCCTTGGTCCAAAGAGCGTGAAACTTTTTTGTACACGTTTTATATAGAGTGTGTTCGATCAAAAAATCAAAAAAAAACGTTTTGAAACTTTTTTAGTACACGTTTTATGGTTATAGAGTGTGTCCGATCAAAAAAATCAATAGTTTAAAACTTTGCGTTTTATTGAAAAAGTTCAAAGGGGGTAGTACACGAAATCTTGGAAAATCGATAACCTCAAAAACCTCGTATCCTTTGGTCCAAAGGGGAAACTTTTTTTGTACACGTTTATGGTTTATAGAGTGTGTCCGATCAAAAAATCAATAGTTTAAAACTTTGCGTTTTATTGAAAAAGTTCAAAGGGGGTAGTACACGAAATTTTCAAAAATCGATAAATCAAAACCTCGTATCCTTTGGTCCAAAGAGCGTGAAACTTTTTTGTACACGTTTTATGGTTTATAGAGTGTGTCGATCAAAAAAATCAATAGTTTAAAACTTTGCGTTTTATTGAAAAAGTTCAAAGGGGGTAGTACACGAAATTCTTGGAAAATCGATAAAAGATCAAAAACGTCGTATCCTTTGTCCAAAGAGCGTGAAACTTTTTTTGTACACGTTTTATGGTTTATAGAGTGTGTCCGATCAAAAAAATCAATAGTTTAAAACTTTGCGTTTTATTGAAAAAGTTCAAAAGGGGTAGTACACGAAATTCTTGGAAAATCGATAAACCTCAAAAACGTCGTATCCTTTGGTCCAAAAGGCGTGAAACTTTTTTGTACACGTTTTATGGTTATAGAGTGTGTCCGATCAAAAAATCAATAGTTTAAACTTTGCGTTTTATTGAAAAAGTTCAAAGGGGGGTACACGAAATTTTGGAAAATCGATAAACCTCAAAACGTCGTATCCTTTGGTCCAAAGAGCGTGAAACTTTTTTTGTACACGTTTTATGGTTTATAGAGTGTGTCCGATCAAAAAATCAATAGTTTAAAACTTTGCGTTTTATTGAAAAAGTTCAAAGGGGGTAGTACACGAAATTTTCAAAAAATCGATGAAATCAAAAAATCCATTGGTCCAAAGAGCGTGAAACTTTTTTATACACGTTTTATGGTTTTAGAGTGTGCCGATCAAAAAAATCAATAGTTTAAAACTTTGCTTTTATTGAAAAAGTTCAAAGGGGTAGTACACAAATTCTTGGAAAATCGATAAACCTCAAAAAACTCGTATCCTTTGGTCCAAAGAGCGTGAAACTTTTTTTGTACACGTTTTATGGTTTATAGAGTGTGTCGATCAAAAAAATCAATTTTTAAAACTTTGCGTTTTATTGAAAAAGTTCAAAGGGGTAGTACACGAAATTCTTGGAAAATCGATAAACCTCAAAAAGTATCCTTTGGTCCAAAGGGCGTGAAACTTTTTCTACACGTTTTATGGTTATAGAGTGTGTCCGATCAAAAAATCAATAGTTTAAACTTTGCGTTTTATTGAAAAAGTTCAAAGGGGTAGTACACGAAATTTTGGAAAATCGATAAACCTCAAAAACGTCGTATCCATTGGTCCAAAGAGCGTGAAACTTTTTTTTGTACACGTTTTATGGTTTATAGAGTGTGTCCGATCAAAAAAATCAATAGTTTAAAACTTTGCGTTTTATTGAAAAAGTTCAAAGGGGGTAGTACACGAAATTTTTAAAATCGATAAATCAAAACCTCGTATCCTTTGGTCCAAAGAGCGTGAAACTTTTTTTATACACGTTTTATGGTTTATAGAGTGTCCGATCAAAAAAATCAATAGTTTAAAACTTTGCGTTTTATTGAAAAAGTTCAAAGGGGTAGTACACGAAATTCTTGGAAAATCGATAAACTCAAAAAAAACGTCGTATCCTTTGTCCAAAGAGCGTGAAACTTTTTTTGTACACGTTTTATGGTTATAGAGTGTGTCCGATCAAAAAAATCAATTTTTAAAACTTTGCGTTTTATTGAAAAAGTTCAAAGGGGGGGTAGTACACGAAATTCTTGGAAAATCGATAAACCTCAAAACGTGTATCCTTTGGTCCAAAGGCGTGAAACTTTTTTGTACACGTTTTATGGTTTTAGAGTGTGTCCGATCAAAAAAATCAATAGTTTAAAACTTTGCTTTTATTGAAAAAGTTCAAAGGGGGTAGTACACGAAATTTTGGAAAATCGATAAACCTCAAAACGTCGTATCCTTTGGTCCAAAGAGCGTGAAACTTTTTTTTGTACACGTTTTATGGTTTATAGAGTGTGTCCGATCAAAAAATCAATAGTTTAAAACTTTGCGTTTTATTGAAAAAGTTCAAAGGGGTAGTACACAAATTCTTGGAAAATCGATAAACCTCAAAAACGTCGTATCCTTTGGTCCAAAGAGCGTGAAACTTTTTTTTGTACACGTTTTATGGTTTATAGAGTGTGTCCGATAAAAAAAATCAATTAGTTTAAAACTTTGCGTTTTATTGAAAAAGTTCAAAGGGGTAGTACACGAAATTTTAAAAATCGATAAAGATCAAAAAATCCTTTGGTCCAAAGAGCGTGAAACTTTTTATACACGTTTTATGGTTTATAGAGTGTGTCCGATCAAAAAAATCAATAGTTTAAAACTTTGCGTTTTATTGAAAAAGTTCAAAGGGGTAGTACACAAATTCTTGGAAAATCGAGAAACCTCAAAAACGTCGTATCCTTTGGTCCAAAGAGCGTGAAACTTTTGTACACGTTTTATGGTTTATAAAGTGTGCCGATCAAAAAAAATCAATAGTTTAAAACTTTGCGTTTTATTGAAAAGTTCAAAGGGGTAGTACACGAAATTCTTGGAAAATCGATAAACCTCAAAAACTCGTATCCTTTGGTCCAAAGAGCGTGAAACTTTTTTTGTACACGTTTTATGGTTTATAGAGTGTGTCCGATCAAAAAAATCAATCTTTAAAACTTTGCGTTTTATTGAAAAAGTTCAAAGGGGTAGTACACGAAATTCATGGAAAATCGATAAACCTCAAAAGTGTGGTATCCTTTGGTCCAAAGGGCGTGAAACTTATTTTCTACGTTTTATAGTTTAATAGAGTGTGTCCGATCAAAAAAATCAATAGTTTAAACTTTACGTTTTAATGAAAAAGTTCAAAGGGGGGTAGTACACGAAATTTTCGAAAAATCGATAAACCTCAAAAGCGTCGTATCCCCTTGGTCCAAGAGCGTGAAACTTTTTTTTGTATACGTTTATGGTTTATAGAGTGTGTCCGATAAAAAAAATCAATAGTTTAAAACTTTGCGTTTTATTGAAAAATTTCAAAGGGGGTAGGTAGTACACGAAATTTTCAAAAAATCGATGAAGATCAAAAACCTCATATCCATTGGTCCAAAGAGCGTGAAACTTTTGTTATACACGTTTTATGGTTTATAAAGTGTGCCGATCAAAAAAATCAATAGTTTAAAACTTTGCGTTTTATTGAAAAAGTTCAAAGGGGTAGTACACAAATTCTTGAAAATCGATAAACCTCAAAAACTTCGTATCCTTTGGTCCAAAGAGCGTGAAACTTTTTTTGTACACGTTTTATGGTTCATAGAGTGTGTCCGATCAAAAAATCAATAGTTTAAATCTTTGCATTTTATTGAAAAAGTTCAAAGGGGGGTGGTAGTACACGAAATTCTCGGAAAAATCGATAAACCTCAAAGCGTCGTATCCTTTGGTCCAAAGAGCGTGAAACTTTTTTTTTGTACACGTTTTATGGTTTATAGAGTGTGTCCGATCAAAAAAATCATTAGTTTAAAACTTTGCGTTTTATTGAAAAAGTTCAAAGGGGTAGTACACGAAATTTTCAATAAAATCGATGAAGATCAAAAACCTCGTATCCGTTGGTCCAATGAGCGTGAAACTGTTTTATACACGTTTTATGGTTTATAGAGTGTGTCCGATCAAAAAAATCAATAGTTTAAAACTTTGCGTTTTATTGAAAAAGTTCAAAGGGGGTAGTACACAAATTCTTGGAAAATCGAGAAACCTCAAAAACGTCGTATCCTTTGGTCCAAAGAGCGTGAAACTTTTTTGTACACGTTTATGGTTTATAGAGTTTGTCCGATCAAAAAAAATCAATAGTTTAAAACTTTGCGTTTTATGAAAAAGTTCAAAGGGGGTATAGTACACGAAATTCTTGGAAAATCGAGAAACCTCAAAAACGTCGTATCCTTTGGTCAAAGAGCGTGAAAATTTTTTTGTACACGTTTTATGGTTTATAGAGTTTGTCCGATAAAAAAAATCAATAGTTTAAAACTTTGCGCTTAATTGTAAAAGTTCAAAGAGGGTAATACACGAAATTCTTAAAAAATCGATAAACCTCAAATTTTGTAAGAGCCCTGTCCTTTCGGACCGAGATCGGACCATGGCCGAGATTGGCTTTGACCGAGTTTGGTCTACCCTCACCCGCGGATACCTGGCGCCGCCCCTGCGGCTGGCCCCTGCGGATCTTAGGACCGCCCCTGCGGTTTCCGGCGGCTGCAGCCGTCTTCGTTGACCTTTGACCCGTGCTTTACTCTTTACCTTACTTAATCTTTCCCTTGACTGATCAAGGGTTGTTCTTCACTTTCTTCTCCAGCTTCCATCCCGTTCCTAGCCTTCCCTTGCTTCCTTGATCTTGTTCTTGGTTGGAAGAGATTGGTTTGAGTTTTATGTGTGTGGTAGCTTTTGTGGTTGATGACTGTGAGTTTTCTGAGCTTGGAAGCCAGCCTTTGTGTGTTTGTTCTTCCCTGCAGCCTAGGACCACAGTGGTGGTAAGTGATCTTCTCTTCTCTTTCTTCCTTTCTTGTTTTTCCTCTTCGTTAGCTTCGGATTAGATGTATGTTAGGTTTATTGATGGTTGGTATGTGTATGTGCATGTGGTGTGTGGATTTGGAATGGTAAGGACGTGATTGGATCACGTGAAGAGCCGAAGAAGAATCACGAGATCTTGTTCTGCGCTGTCACCGCCCCCGCGGCCAAGAGTCACCGCCCCCGCGCACCTACGCCACAGCGCCCGCGCCGTGCAGCGGCGTGCCTGCGTCCGCCAACGGCCTTGTCACCGCCCCCCGCAGCTACGTTCCGCCGCACCCGCGCCACTTGCCTTTCGCCCCTGTGTCCCCTTTGTCACGCAGGTGCGTTTTGTCCCGGTTCTACCTAGAGCTAGGTAGATCCTCCCCTTTCCTAGTATGAGCAGTAGTAGCATGCTAGGTACGAGTATGAGGTTAGAATGAGATTGATTATGGAACTGTTTATGCCGGTTACGGCCTTGAGGTTTACGAGTTGGATAAGATCCCTATGGATCCCTTGGGTCTTGGTGTGACCCATTTGTGTGATAGTTGATTGATATGTATATATGTATGCCTTGTATAAGCCGTGTTGTCCTCCAGATTGGAGTGGACGTATCTGAGAGTGGATCAAAGCTGGGATTACTTCCGAGACTGAGGTAAGTCCATAGGACTTACTTAGCTGCCATCTATATATTGGATGTTGCATGAGTGGTGCATGTTAATTTTTGCTAGTATGTGATATTGTTATTACCGACCTACGGTTTAGTGACTGCCCATTGTAGGGCCGTGACAGCTATCCTTTCATCCCGCTGGGTGACTGGAGGTTCTCTGCGGGATGCCCTTTATTATAGGGTTACCGGATGGTGGTAGGGTTAGAGGTACCCGTGAGATTCACGGTTGTCCCATTTCTGTAAGGACCGCGTGTGTTACTAGTTTACTTCTTTGTCATGCCATTAGAGCATGAAGAAGTCATTCTAGGTATGGACTAGATGGATAGACACTCTAAGTGTGAGTTCTGGATGCCAGAGGTAGCATTCCTGGGTCATATAGTATCAGCTGAGGGGATCAAGGGGATCCAGCGAAGATAGAGGCAGTAGCAGCTTGGACGACACCGGACGAACGTCAAGGAAGTACGTAGTTTCCTTGGCCTAGCCGGTTATTACAGACGCTTTGTGGAGGGTTTTTTTTTTCTGTGATTGCCCGTCCACTGACGAGTTTGCTGAGGAAGACTACTAGATTTATGTGGTCTGATCAGTGCAGGCGGAGTTTTGAGGAGTTGAAGAGGCGTTTGACTTCTGCTCCTATTTTTGCACAGCTAGAGGGTAATGAGGATTTTGTGGTTTACAGTGATGCATCCAACTTGGGATGTGTTTTGATGCAGCGAGGCAGAGTTATTGCTTATGCGTCTCGACAGTTGAAGACGTATGAGGAGAACTAACCGACTCATGATCTGGAGTTGGCAGCGGGTAGTTCATGCACTGAAGATCTGGAGACATTACCTGTATGGTGCTACATGTCAGATCTTCACAGATCATAAGAGTCTGAAGTATATTTTCACGCAACGGGAATTGATAAACCGCCAGCGTAGGTGGCTCGAGCTGATCAAGGATTTTGATCTAGAGATTGTACCATCCGGGGAAGGCGAACGTTGTCGCCGACGCCCAGAGCAGGAAGACGCCTCGAAAGCAGGCGATTGCGAGATTGACAGTTCAGCATCAGTTGCAGAGAGATTTGATCTGGCTAGAGTTGGACATCTAGTTCCCTGATGAGGATGCCCAGCTGCGTACTTTTACAGGTCCTTCCTGATCTGTTGGATGAGATCCCGACAGAAACAGTAGACTTGCCCGACTTTATAGAGGATCAGAGATAGGATGTCTCGAGATGAGGCACCACAGTTCCTCCTTGAGCAGATGGAGTTTTGAGACGCCGCGGTCGCGTCTGTGTACCTGCTGATACAGAGTGAGGCAGAGGATTTTACAAGAGGCTCACTGTACACCTTATTCTGTACATCCAGGTACGAGTAAAATGTATCAAGACTTGAGACGTATATATTGGTGGGAGGGCTGAAGCCCGATGTAGGCCAGATTTGTAGCTCAGTGTGCGACCTGCCAGCAGGTCAAGATCGAGCATTTCCGACCTGGAGGTGAGCTTCATTCCCTTCATGTTCCACAGAGGAAGTGGGAGGACGTCACCATGGATTTTGTGACTGGCTTGAGGCTGAGCCGGAGTTTTGATGCCATCTGGGTCATAGTAGACAGATTGACGAAGACGGCATGTTTCATTCCTATCAAGGAACGTGACCAGTGAGCAGATTAGCTGAGGAGTACACTAGGCAGATAGTGAGACTCCATGGTGTACCGAGGACGATTGTCTCAGACAGAGATGGGCGATTTACCTCGAGATTCTTGCACCAGATTCAGACTGCCCTGGGGACAAGTTTGCACTTCACGACTACGTTCATCCTCATACGATGGTCAGTCAGAGAGGACCATTCAGACCCTGGAGGATATGCTGCGAGCTTGTGTGTTGGATTGGGGACAGGTGTGGACGGATCATCTCCCACTTGTTGAGTTCTCCTACAACAACAGCTGGTATGCATCTATTTGGGATGGCTCCATATGAGGCACTATATGGACAGAGATGTCGTACCCCGTTATGCTGGGATGAGCAGAGCAGTGTTAGTGGTTTAGCACCTGATCAGATTCAGGATGATGTAGCTCGAGTAACACTGATTAGAGAGAGGTTGCTGACCGCTCAAAGCCGTCAGAAGTCATATGCTGATAGGAGGCGTAGACATCTAGAGTTCAGAGTTGGCGCCCATGCATGGCTAAGAGTGTCTCCGACACGAGGTGTTAGGCGATTTGGCATTAAGAGGAAGTTTAGCCCGATATGTCGGACCATTCGAGATTCTGGATCGGGTTGGGAGTGCATCTTACAAATTAGCCTTGCCTCCGAGATTAGAGGGTGTTCATCCTGTATTTCATGTGTCTCAGCTGAGGGAGTACATACCAGATCCGAGACACATTGTGAGTTATGATGATCTGGTGGTTGAGCCGGACTACACGTTTGTTGAGCATCCTATTGCAGTCCTAGAGCGAGGTATTAGACGCCTGCGTTCGAAGGACATTCCTATGTTGAGGATACAGTGGCCGAGACGAGGACCCGAGGAGGCTACATGGGAGACTGAGGATAGTATCCAGAGGAACTATCCAGAGTTCTATGCTGAGTTAGATGCACCAGTAAGATCACCGAGTAGATCTTAATACTAGCTTGGTGAGTCTTATCTGCTTATATGCTTATATGCTATGATGTGTTTATTTCATACTAGCTTTGATGTGGTTTATGATCTTATTAGATCTTGTTGTGCTAGTATGATTCTTGTTTATAGTTGGAGATGGTTCTTTCCTCCATGCTATTGGGATACGATAGGTTTAGATGGAGATGGTTCTTTCCTCCATGCTATTTTGATGGACATAGTAGTGCTGGAGATGTGCTTCCTCCATGCCTTTCTGTTATGGATACGATACGGCTAGAGATGTGATTCCTCTATGCCTTGTGATATGTTTATGGTTGGCTAGAGATGGTTTCCCTCTATGCCCTAGATAGTATAGTTTGTTACTGGAGTTGATGATTTCCTCCATGCTTATGTTTGAGGTTATAAGAGAGTTTACCTCGGCTTTTGAGCCCGAGTGGTTTAAGGACTTTGCAAGTTTCGGGACGAAACTTGTTTTTAGGGGGTGAGGTGTAAGAGCCCTATCCTTTCGGACCGAGATCGGACCATGGCCGAGATTGGCTTTGACCGAGTTTGGTCTAGCCGCACCCGGCGGGATCTTAGGACGCCCCTGCGGATCTTAGGACCGCCCTTGCGGTTTCCGGCGGCTGCAGCCGTCTTCGTTGACCTTTGACCCGTGCTTTACTCTTTACCTTACTTAATCTTTCCCTTGGCTGATCAAGGGTTTGTTCTTCGCTTTCTTCTCCAGCTTCCATCCCGTTCCTAGCCTTCCCTTGCTTCCCTTGATCTTGTTCTTGGTTGGAAGAGATTGGTTTGAGTTTTATGTGTGTGGTAGCTTTTTGTGGTTGATGACTGTGAGTTTTCTGAGCTTGGAAGCCAGCCTTGGTGTGTTGTTCTTCCCTGCAGCCTAGGACCACAGTGGTGGTAAGTGATCTTATCTTTCTCTTCTTCCTTTCTTGTTTTTCCTCTTCCTTAGCTTAGGATTAGATGTATGTTAGGGTTATTGATGGTTGGCATGTGTATGTGCATGTGGTGTGTGGATTTGGAATGGTAAAGACGTGATTGGATCACGTGAAGAGCCGAAGAAGAATCACGAGATCTTGTTCTGCGCTGTCACCGCCCCGCGGCACCTATGCCGCAGCGCCCGTGCCGTGCCTGCATCCGCCAGCGGCCTTGTCACCGCCCCCGCGGCTACGTTCCGCTGCACCCGCGGCCACTTGCCTTTCGCCCCTGCGTCCCCTTTGTCACGCAGGTGCGTTTTGTCCGGTTCTACCTAGAGCTAGGTAGATCCTTCCCTTTCCTAGTATGAGCAGTAGTAGCATCTAGGTACGAGTATGAGGTTAGAATGAGATTGATTATGGAACTGTTTATGCCGGTTACGGCCTTGAGGTTTACGAGTTGGATATGATCCCTATGGATCCCTTGGGTCTAGGTGTGACCCATTTGTGTGATAGTAGATTGATATGTATATATGTATGCCTTTGTGAGAGCCCTTTTCTTTCGGACGATATCGGACCATAGGAGATTGGCTTTGGCCCGAGATTGGCCTTTCCGCACCGCGCGGCTTGACCGCCGCCCTGCGGGTTTCCGCCCCTGCGGCTCAAGGAACCGCGCCTGCGGATTCTGGCGGCTGCAGCGGCTTTGTTGACTTCGTTGACTCGTGCTTTACCCTTTTGGTTTACTTCTTTCCTTTCCTTGCTGAGCAAGGGTTACCTTCCTCACTTCTCTTCCTCAGTCCTACGTCCTTCTTGCTTCTTCATCCTTTCCCTTGAGCTTGCTTGAGTTTTTCTTGGAATTTTGCTTGGAAATTGTATCTTGTGGGTGATGCTGATGTGTGTGAGTGTTATGTTGAGCTTGAGAGCTAGTGGAGGTGTCATCTTGTAGGCAATTTTGTGCCTAGACCACAGTGTGGTATGTCCTCCTTGTTTCTTCATTCTTTCTTCTTTGATTCAATCCTTCTAGCTTAGGTTTAGATGTATGTTAAGGGTTTTTGATGTTAGAATGTGTATTGATATGTATGTATGTGACTCT